>CALYLW010001512.1:0-124790 GCA_944989445.1 Ampullaceana balthica | reverse complement strand
TGAAAACAAAATTTGTAAAACAATTTATTAAAACGTTTTTAAAAAATTAAAAAATGATTAAATAAGGTAAGTGCTGATTCTTAACAATAAATTATAGCTTCTGATAGAGCAGTCGAATCTTGTAGAATGTAGAAAAAGACAGTGATAATCTACAATAACAACACCGATATTCAATATCCATGCAGAAATAACTTATGACCCGCTCAAAAGCCGGACACACACTTTTCCCCCTAGATTTTGTCCAAAAAAGTTCGGCTTGCGAACGAGTATATACGGTAATCTAAAAGTTCACCCCAAATTATGCTTAAAAGAATGTTAACAGTGAATATGATAAAATCAGTTCGACCCAGATGTTGGTTGTATTATTGAAACATACCCTCAAAAAGTTAACAAAAGTTTCCCTCAATTTAAAAATACCTGTGTCACCAATTAGTCCCAATCTTAACCCAGTGCATATTATAAGTCAACACAATCCAATTTCTTATTAGAAAGACCCCGTAAGTTATTTTCAATCTTTATTTCACTTTAGTAATCTATGAAAGCAATCGTTCTAAAATAATCGCATTTAAAAATGAAGAACTAATCTAGCATTGTGTCAGAAGCATGACACCCGTTTCATAGAATTTAGTTCACATCTTGTTAAAACACACTCTTACACGCACACACATCCACACACATATACACACGCACGAACACACTCGCGAACATACTTATACACACACTTAACTCGGGTTATCAACATAAACAATTTTTTAAAAATCAATCACATCAAATAAAGCACAGCTCTTTTTACATTGTTCCTTTTCACAAATTAAAATAGCAGCTTAAACAATGACATCACGTCATTTAATATTTTACATCACTAAACACCACACGCTCTGTTAATCTCGAAACACAAATCATTTTAATTTTAGAACTATATTTTCAAATTTAAAAAAAATAATTAAAAATCAAGAGTTACCCCACATAGAGGCTTCACATTGACGGACGCACTTAGGCGCAATATATATAGGGATGTTTTCTATTTTCTCGACATACATATCATGATTTTTATAAGGAAGGGATTTAAATTCTCACTACCCTAATTTCCTGATTCGTTTACACTCATTTTTAAGGGGAATGTGAGTTCCAAAACCAAATAAAGTTATTTTTATTTTGCCTACCCCGTAGCATAGTATAGCACGTGCATTGCGCTAAAATATATATATATATATATATATATTATATATATATTATATATATATATATATATATATATTTATGTATTTATATACATATAAAATATATTGTGCATCTTGTAACAATAATATTTGTTTAAAAAATATTGTGTACTACCGCATTCATAAATATCTTATTCTCACATTAGTATTGTAAAATTGTTATAAAATATATATATATATATATATATAATATATATATATATATATATATATATATATTATATTAGGGCTGATATCGATTAATTTAAATTTAATCGTTAACTTTTGAAAAATATTCGATTAGTTAATCGATAATTTCGATTAAAGCAAAAATAGAAATTTATGACGTCATTAAACTGAACATTTCTGACGGACATTGAAAATTAAGAATATTTTGAACTAAATTTGTTGACAATGTGTTGATACTTGATCGGATGTTGTGCTGAAGGTGGTACGTCAGCGATGTATTTGATCCTATAAAAGAGAATTGTTTATGGCAGTGAACACAGTAAACTTTTTCACCATCTTCGACTTTGCCATCCGCAGTTAGCTTAAAAACAAAATGTTTGCTCAACTTTCAAGTTATATGTTTAAATTTAACTGCGCCGATGCTGTCAGCCATTTTTTAGTTGACGTCTGCTGGTCCACATAAAGTAATAAAATAAATTATAATATTACGCGGGAGAAGTTTGTACGTAAAAAAATGTATACATTATTATTAATAATTAATTATTTATTCATAAAAAAAATTAAAATATTATAAATATTTTATTTTATTTTAATCGATTAAAATTCTTAACGATTAATCGAGAAATTAATCGTTAATTTCCGCAGCCCTAATATATATATTGTGCATCTTGAATCAATAATATTTGTTTAAAAAATATTGTCTACTTACCGCATTCATACATATCTTATTCTCGCATTAGTATTGTAAAATTTGATAATTATATTAAGTAAGGAACATACAGATGTTATTTTTATGCAAAGTTTTTTTAAATATAATAAAAGTTTTAATTAAATACAACTAAAAACGAACGAAAGTTTTGTGTCAAAATTTGTAATTTAAAAACTGCCTTAAAATTTAAATATAAAGATGCCATTTACATAACCATTTCTACATTCGGCACAATTAAACCCATTTGCAGCATCGATTTTCTATCATCGAACGTTAACGAAATTCATTCGTATAACAGGACATACCTTAATGGGCTTTTTTGTTACCAAGATCAACCACGGTAAACAATAAGCGTCATCGATATTTGCCTTCCTTTGACGTCATATTATTTTGTACTTAAAAGAGCACACACTTTTCATATTCTTATAAATATAAATCATAATGCTGTCGTTACATAAACTATTTGAGAAATTATATAAGATCAGGCTACATATACAATTTAATAGCGGTTTTGACTTACGCCTCTCTAAGTAACGTAATATAGAAAATGTATTTATTTACCAGACAAAAAGCAGGTGAAACACTATTACTATTAGTATTAGTATTAGACTATACAAATATATACGGTTTTTTTGTGCCATTTACCATGAGTATGAGTTCGTCCTGTAGAAACCTCAAGTCTCATTAGATTAATAATAAGAATAAATTACGCCAATATATATATAGTTTTAATACCGTTAATATTTAATTCTAACACGTACACAATAATTCTATAAATATGTATGTTCTTAAAGTGTAAGGTTACATATTATTTAAATTAAAAATCATGACCTTATCATTAAAATATGGCTGCTTCTTCAAAAAAACAACAACCGGAATTCCTATTTTCAAATTACGTCATTTTGGAAAATCCAGTCATTTTTTTAAGGTAGTTCCTATTGGACCAAAAGCATTTACAGAGCAATGGGTATTGTTACTAAACTTAATAGCGTCTGATATTAAACAACATTCTTGTCATGATCTTTCAATTGCATATAATGTATACTAGAAATGTAACACGCGTTTAGCCGCAAGAAATTACTGACTTAAAAGTATTAATACGCAATGACAGCATACGTTTTGTGAACTAAAAATCATATTAACTTTTTAAACTGAATTATTTTAAGTAACCCACACTCCAAAGTTTTGTCCATATTTCTTTGATTATCAATACAATTAAGTTTAAGGAGTGGTGTAATTATGACATTGTTGTGTTCATTCAATTCAATTAATATTAATTTCAAACAAATAAAAAATTACATTAAAAATAAACATTTAAATTTAGCTATTGTAAAAGAGAATAATAGATTAGCATTGCCTGAATTTTTTTTTATAAACATAATACTTGCACAGATTGTCAGAAATAATAATATAGCAAAATATCAAAGCAAGATATGACAAAAATAAATATATTTAAACAAAGAATTGTTTCACAGAAAAAAAATGAACATTTAACATCCTTTTATTTATCTGTTACTTTGGGCATTTTATACATCACTTTAAAATAACATGTAGTTTTCTGTGTAGAGATTTTAGAAAATAAAAAAAATATAACCTATATATTTAGGTAGTTTTAATGTGAACAATATTTTTATAAATACAGTTTTTAATTAAAAGTAAGTTGGTAAAATTAAATGGAGTTTGTGTGTGTGTGTGTGTGTCCTATAAGCTCGTGGTCGTAAGTGTTTATAATGTTTCCTTTAGAACTTTCTCGGGACTTGGTAGACCTTGGCGGCGCCCATCTCCTTTTTAGGTCAGTGGAGGACTTTTTAGCAATAGCCATTCATCAACATTTTTATTGTGGTCTTAACGTAATGTAATTATTAATTTAAAATAAAATGTATCTTATTTGTAAATGCATCAATTTAAATTTAGAGTAAACAAATGTTTTACAACCATATATGAAAATGTTGGCATATTTATTTTGGATTGCTTTGAAATGCTTTCATTACAAAAAGTGTTCAAAACTAGTTATCAGACAATTGCTGTAAAAACAAAGCATTATTTTCAAAATTTGTTTTTCTCACAGTTATAAAATCTAAATATGTAGGATCAAGGAAGTTTTTTACTGGCGTGTTCATCGTTTTTTTTGTCTCTGACTCACTAAATCAAAACCGAAATTGGGCATATCCCATTAACTATCTCGCTCAAAGCCTTAAGACAAGTTTGTGCAGTTTCAAACATTTTCAAAATAGTTGCTTTGGAGCATATTATTTTATTTTATTTTTTTCCACATTAAAATAAGGTTAGCTTATTGTATATGAGTATATCTGATAATTAGTAAACATTTCAGTTATAATCTATTTTTTATTAAAAGTATTTATGTTAGAAGAAGAAAAAAACACACATTGGATTGATGTGTGTTTCAATGAAACAAAAGTATAACAAAAACTTATACATGAACCTAAAATTAATTGAGAACAGTAATTGTAATTAACTTAAGTTCATAAATACCACATTGAAATTAAAATTAATATTTAAATTTATATTATCATTAAACTCTCATTGCTTTTCTTTAGCTAATACAACAAAAGAAAATGAAAAAAAGACAAACAATTTGTTGTTTTATGCTTCTCTCATACTTTCATGTTGCAAGAAATCTTAGACATGGTAAGTTTATGCTCTAAATAGATAGCATTATTTAGTTTTAAATATTTGTTTTTCTTTCAAACTGATATATTTTCAGGTTATAACAAAATTAATATACTTATGAATGTTACCAATGCTAAGAAAATGGATTCCCCCCTCCCCATAAATAAAAATAGTGTATAATGTATGCCTATGCACTATGGCGGATTAAGGGGGGGCTGAACGGGCTAAAGCCAGGGGCCCCCGATGAGTTAGGGCCCCCAAACTTAGCATATTTTATAATAAATGTGGACAAATGTATACATGAATTGCTGAAAATATGATAAATTAATAAAATCTCATCTATTAAAATGATCTCTTTTCCCACACGATAGTCTTAGCAGTCAAAAAACCTGATTTGATAGGCTCAATAACAGAAATTATTAAAGAATATTATATATATATTTTAAATTGACAACCTTAAAATGAGTTCTCGTGGCCGAATGTGAAGTACTAAGGCTTATGGTGCAAGCGGTGGCGGGTTCGATCCACGGTGGGGTGTGAATTTTTTTTCATGTGTTTTTTAATTTTATAAATTGTCTTTTACACTCAATTTTAGGATACCGGCAAAAAGTTATTTCTTCGAATTCGGTTTTTTCATGAATAATCATTTTGGATGAATATTTACAAGTTACAGTCTTATATTAGCTGCTAGCAATCATTTTATCTAAAGGTACACTGGCTGGATAGGGCCCCAGTTTGAATTGCAGCCAGGGGCCCCGTGCAGTCTTAATCCGCCTCTGCCTTTGCATTTCCTTTAACATTTTGAATCACACAATTTCCTGAAGAAAAATTAAATGGCGAAATCACTGTCGTCATCTTTAATTAATACTATGATTTTCCACAAATGTTAGAAACGTTTTTAAAATATGCCTTTCAACTACAAAAAGGCTGACAGCCAGAGCCGTATTTACACCATTTTGGGCCCCAGGGCCCTTCCCCCGCAGGAATAAAAAATGAATATACATAATATATATAAATTAACATATTCCCATGGGGCCCATATGCTCGTGGGCCCCCGGGCAAAGGCCCAACGGTCCTATGCGTTAAGACGGCCCTGCTGACAGCATCAGCGCAGTTAAATTTAAACATATAACTAGAAAATTGAGCAAATATGTTGTTTTTAAGCTTCATCGTGGGTATCGTACAATCTATGGCGAGCAAACGTGACACATCAAGGAAGAGGAAAATGTGAAACGTGGCAGCAAGGCTATATGCGTCTCAATTTTGTTTTGTGCAAAGATATTAAATGCCCATTAAATATTTAGATTTGAAAGAAAAGAGTTTGTTCTCGAAAAGGCCATTTCACCTAATCATAGTTAATTAGATATTTTTGAGACCATAAATAGATCCGTCTGTGCTAAAGTCCCTTTGAATAAATCCGAATTTTAATTTCACGAAACCCATCTTTATTTACTAAAACACAATTTCTTCCACTTGGGCCCAACAAGTTTGAAACATCTTAATGACTGATTTTATCTGTGCTGAATCTATAGGCGCCAAATTCAATCAATTCCCGAGAGCTGTCTTGCATCAACTCAGAAGGCGTAATCAGCGCCATTGGTATGAGCATCTCTGTGTTGTTCATGGTCATATCATATATTTATATTTTTCTATTGGAAGACTTCAATCCGTCCAAGAAAAGAACTCACTGTGTACAATTTGTGAATTGATCCTTGCTAACACGCTACTGCTATTCGGCTTGCTCATCTCTTCTATTCCGTTGCTATGCAAATTTGTGGCCGTCGCTATGCATTACGCCTTCTTGTCACCTTATTGCATGGATGAACGTCATAGAAGTGGACATATAGGGCTAGTTTTGGCAAGACTTCGCTTTCGATAAAAATTTGACAAAATATTCTTATTTTCTTCATCAACGCATGGGGTAATCCAGCGGTAGCAGCGATCCTCATTGGCAACGCCGTCCTCTTTGTCATCACCTCAAGAATTATAATAAGTTCCAGAAAATCAATTGAGGTTTGCGGACCGATCAGTTTTAAGCGACGTAATCTTTTGATCAACAATATCAAAATATCTGTTATTGTGGGGCTTATCTGGTGACTGGGCTTCGTCTCTGTGTTCTAGAAGTCGTCTATAGTTACTCATCTTTTATCATACTCAACTCACTGCAAGGATTTTTCAGCTCACTGTCGTGCTGGTGTTCAACTAAAATGAGGAAGTTGATCAGGTTGAGAATGTCAGCCATATCACACTTGAATTTAGCGACTATCGTTCTAGCAGTTTCAAAGCACGGGAGCTACAAAACAAAATTTCAAGAAATGACACTATTTGGAAAATCGTATCTGTGGATTTTGAAAACAAAGATTCTCTGATAGACGAGGCTCTACAAATTCTGAAATGGTTGACTTGCAAGGCACTATATATCTAACATGTGATGACAAGCCTAACTCTAAAAACTATATATTTGATAATGTGCTTGAAATGACTGCTATGTTATTCGATTGTCTTAGCAACCTCACAAATGCGTCTTTAGGTGAGGGCAGCAGCCCTACACGAAAAGTTATTTGAGACCATGTAAAAGCATCGATATGTTAATGTATCGTTCAAAAAAAATTGTTTCGGCCATTGTAATATAGAATTGTATGCCCAGTTCGTCGAAGAGTGAAAAGTACTTATATACATTATTCTAACTTATTTAAACAGTGACTCATAATATATGAGCATCATTTTTTAAAGTGGTTATGCATCTCTTGACATTATGAACTACTTAGAAGCATTACAATCAAATGATTGAAAATATTGCCAACTATCTCGTATTAATTGAGTTTTCTGACACCAATTTATATACAAGGCAAAGGCTTCGGGCAAAGGTTAGAGTTAAGGTCTGTGCCTCCTAACGGACTCGTAAAAATCATTAACATACTTACATTTCTTAATGTCATGGATGCCTTATGATAGGTAAGCGAAAGACGCAATAATATTCTGTATAGAATGAGCGAGTGTACAATGTGTAAGTATAGTTTTCTAATCAAGAAGTCGATTCGAGATAATAATAATCACTTGGAACTTTGTCGATCAATCAGTACTGAACAGATTAAATTAATAGTTAACATATTAAATTTGGTACCGTTCCTAAATTACGTCATGCACCTGGGGGATGGTAGTCACACATTTGTTACGATGTTTGACGAGGGGTAGAATTGTGACGTCACATCATAACTTGCGACTTTAAATGATCCTACATGGGGAAGAAAATCAGAAGCCCAGAGCCTAGTGCTCTTCATGAGTCTTCCTGGAAGACCCTCCCAGCTATCTGTCCCCCTCCCCCAGAAAAGGACGTGACAGCTGGGAAAACCCCCCCCGGAGCGGTCGCTTCTGAAGCGGCCATCTGGGCATCCAGGACAGAAAGTCGAAGATGCCTCCCACAACTTTGTCCTCACAAGGAGGGGTGGAATTTCCCTCTTATGACCCGCTACCACTTCGGCGCCACCCCGGCAAAGCATACGAGTCTCAATGGTTAGGATCGCCACTATGCGGGGGATCATCAATGACCTACCTAGGGTGCAACCCCCACTGGAAGGTTTCCTCAGAGCTGGCGTCCGTGGTTCCTTTTGCTAATCCGTGCTGGCGCTCATGGCCCTAAACCGGCACCACTCAATGGCGTTGCTAGTCAAATTGCAACTTTAAATAAAAGTTCCAATTAAATTTAAGATTGCTTTCATTTTCAATTTATTTAATGACAATTTAAATGGCTCCCACTTGTTACGATATTAACATTCTAACACTAATTACGCAATTTAATGACAATAAAATTGTTTCAAACATTTTTTTTCATATAGGAAACTGCTTTTATTGGGGGGGGGGCCTTTATAATGTCATATTTGAGAGGAGGGTTTAAATTTTTGTGACGACGAAATAAAAGTAGGGAGGGGTTTAAAATCGGCCGAAATCGTGTGACGTCATTTATGGACGGCCCCTTAATCTGTTGCGCCTTCAGCTGTCGTACCGAGATTCGCGAGATCTAATTTTAGTGCTGGCAAGGTCCCCAAGTTTATCCTTCGAATGGGTACCTGACATAGGTTTTTCGGAAAGTAAAGGTGGCTGGCATTGGCGCCCACAGGGGGGGGCAAGGGGGAGGGGGCGCTTGCCCCCTTCGATTGATTGATTAAAAAATTAACAAAATAGACAAAAAAAATTATTAAAGTAAAGAGAAAATAAAGAGAAAGTAACTAAGCTGATGCTGATCTTGTTTTTTTTTGGGTAATTATGTTTATATTTTCTATATTGTAGAGAATTAGATCGGTTAAAGGATCTTTAGATCAAAGATTCCTTTTGCTTGCAAGGACTGGTAATCTGGTAAGGACTGACCAAGATGTGTGAAATGCCCCATGCGGTAGCTTGGATAGATGAATAGACCGAGCTGCGTCCAGGAGCTCAGCGATGACAGAGGTGCTAAATGTAGACTTTGTAATCTAAAGGTCAGCCTTGCGAAGCGCTGACCAGGGTAAATAATTGCGATCGTCCAACCAGACCAGAGACTTATATCAAAGAGACTAGAGCCGATCCTGGTACCCCAACCCCGTCTTAATATTGGGGTAGGAGGGTGGTACAAGATGATTCAATCATCATGATTGAAACATTAATTACTGACGTACTGTAGACTGGGGACTGGACAAAGGCGTTGCCTCGAGACTGAGGGAGTTGGTTATAGTAATTGACGAAGTTTTTTGTAACAGCGGTAGTAAGGATCATAAATAAAATATTATAATTTATATATGCTTAATCTCATATATTTTAAAGGCCTGGTTCTGCAATATTGGTCTTTAAAACGCCTGGTTTCTTGCTACCCCATAACAGTGGCCCATCCTTGTGGGTCCATCTATAAGGAACGTCGTGCTATTTTTGACCATTTTAAACTCACCCCTTCCACCCCCCGTCACAAACTGTCACACATCTTGGACACCCCCCCCCCTAAAGTACGTCACACTTTCAAACAAACATTTTTGCTTTTAGGAACAAAATAATTAAAATGTAATATTAAACACCCTGACATCACACATGGCTGGACCCCCCTTCCCCCTGGTCACACTTTCTTACACCCCCTATAGAGTGTGACGTATTTTATGGACGGCCCCTGTATCAACTCGGTTAAAAGAGTGATCACTTGACCCCGATGGCGGATTAAGGGAGGGGCTGAACGGGTAAAAGCCAGGGGACCCCTATAATTTAGGGGCACCCAAACTTAGTATATTTTATAATAAAGGTGAACAGATGTTTGCATGAATCCCTGAAAGTATTGTTTATATATTTTTAATTTACAATTTCTGTCAAGCTCTCCTGGTCACTTAGGCTTGGTATCAAGCGTTCTGAGGCTCGATCCCCAGTGGTGGATTCTTTTTTTGTGTTTTTTTTTGTTTACGTTGTTGTTTGTTTGTTTTTTCGTTTGTTTGTTAGTTTTTTAATGTTTTTTTTTAATTTATTTTTTTTAATTTGTCTTTTTACACTCAATTTAAAAATACCGGCAAACAGATATTTCTTCTTGTCTGCTTTTTTTATGAATACTCTTTCTTCCTGAATAATTACAATTTACAGTCTTATATTAGCTGCTAGCATTCATTTGATTTAAAGGGATGCTGGCTCGATAGGGCCCCAGTTTGAATTGCAACCAAGGGCCCCGTGCAGTCTTAATTCACCCCTGCTTGACCCCTCCAACACACGGATTCATCCCCTCACAGTTAACACTTCCAGAAATGCTGTACTTACAATATCTCATGATTATAAATGATAGATAATAGAAAGTAGTTAAAAATGAAATTGCAAAGAAAGGAAAAAAATAAATCAATAAATAAAACAAATATTTACAAAAAAAAATAAATAAATAAAAGTCTTCAATCGAAACTCGATCCATTAGCTGTTATTTAAGATAAAAAATACAACGCACTACCGTTTGGCCACATAAGCATATCAATTAATTAACGTTTTAAAAATCTTATATCAGAAACTTTTAAGTGTTGAGTTTTTCTGTTCTTAACACTTCCATAAGTAAAAGATGTACGTATATATTTATCACAATATTAACAATTGACATTAGTACTGATTGTATAGAATTGTAATTAATGGTCACGTGACCAGCCCAAAAATCTGCGTATAACGCAAAGAATTATGAGGAAAAATCACTTCCAAAATAGTTTTTTTATATATTTCTAATTTTACTTTTTCCTGTTAAGTTTGTCTTCCAGCTGAAATAGGACAAAAACACAAACTTAACTTCTTCTTGCCATATAATGAGACAGATACCTTAAAACCTATATTTGTTCTGAGGGCTGAAACCGTAGTCGCAAAATGCCAAGTGGATAAAGTTTGCACCAACATTTTAAAAGGACCGCATCTGGCAAATATTATATTTAATTCTTCAACTTTATCATATGAAATAGAAATAACTATGTTTAATACAACTCGAGAGAGTCAAGCACTTTGGCAGCTACAGAATTCAAATTACAAGTTATCGTGTGAACTCAAAGTCTTTTGTAAGTATTTCAAGCCACAAAGGCATATTTTATTTTATTATCTTCATCATTTATCTTATATTTAGTAAATTTGGGCTGATATGTAGCGTTTACTCGTGAATGTTCATTCTCTTTTGGGTCGAGCCGCTAGGCTCTTAGGACCCGGTTCATTTTATCGCATGCGAGCCTCATCAAGCGGGCATCGCCATAGATGTACTCCTCTGCAGGTAACGTGACTTCCTCTCCTAAATCCCCGCACAGCCAGGGGCACTCTTCGAGTACGTGGGCCACCGTCTCTTCTGGGTGGCCACAAAACCGACAGGCCAGTTCCCTTCTAGTGTTAAACTTGTACAAGTAGCTTCGTATGGGACAATGCTCAGTTCTCATTCTAGTTATGAGCGTCTGATTGCTACGTCAAATTTTCCACCAGGAGTCGCTTTTGCTCGGTCGCGGCATGTACTGGAATACTTTTCTGGCCGTGCTTCCAGATGCCCAGCCCTGAAGCCATTTCTCTCGGAAATGGTCCTTAAGCCACGATCTGACCCCCAGATGGGTCATCTGGCGATCGGGTTGGGGCTGAGCTGAACCTTCTCTCGCCAACTTATCGACCCTGTCTGAATGAGACTCGCCACTGTGCCCAGTGATGTACTGAAGGACTACTTTTCCGCCTCGTGCTAGGATTTCACCTACTGTTTCCAAAACGACACTGACAGATGTCGTCTCCAGAGAGGATCGACCCACAGTCTCGAGCGAAAACCGTGAGTAAGTGAAGACTACGACGGTCGGGAAAACATTTCTTCTTGCTAGACGTCGGCGCACTTCCTTCAAACCCTTGCAGATCGCCTCCAGTTCGGCGTTGTGACTACTGTATGCGGCTCCGCACGGCCCCGACAGTTCAATACTGTTAGGTCCAGGTAGAGGGTATTGAATTAGTACTCCGTATCCACTTCTGCCATCCTTGAAACGTGAGCCGTCCATGAAGACTTTTACCACGCTGTCGCTATAAGCCTCGATTGTCTTCAGAGTCTCGTCTCGCTGGAGCTCGACGGGACTGGCTTTCGTCACCGCTTTATTTACCAGTGTCAAACATAGTTCAGGCAAGTCAAAGCTCTCATGTGGTCCTCGAGCAGGGACCAGTTGCATTCGTTCCCTGTGCTTGGGTATAGGGACTGAGTCTTCTAGTTCGTAGACCGTATCCATGAAGGATGGCCTTTTCAGTTGGGTCCTCTTTACCCATCGTTCTTGTAATTGGAAGCAGGGTTCGTCATGCTCCAACCTACAGTATCGCTCTACCGTGGTCATGATTGCTTTTTCTCGCCTTATCGCCAGGGGTTCTACGTTTGACATACTACTTCTTTTAATAACTCCAGTACAGTGGCGTCACTAGGGGGGTGCGGTGGGGGCGGGCCGCTCCGGTTGACATCCATCAGGGGGTGACATCCAAGCCTAAAATTTACTGTGTACGATTTTATGTCAGAAGCTACATTTTTTTAGAAAGAAATTGAGAAATACAATGAAATACGTTTAAACTGAAAACTTATTAATAAAATAAAAGATCAGTTAACATGCAATAATAAAACGTCTCCACAAAGTTCCATAAACTAATTAGGAAAAAAAGGAAAGAAAAAGCCGCACAATTTAAAAAAGGCTTGACATAAAAGAAGCGGAGTCTTTTGTTTTAGAAGAAAATCCAACATACTGGGCTTTGACATACCGACACAAACGAGGAGTCAGCCTGTGAGACCAATCCTAACTCAGTACTTCCTCCACGACAGTTGAGGGGGGGGGGATAACGTTTTTCTTCAAAAAATAAATAGATAGGTTTTCTTTCTTTGTTTTTTTTAATTTATAGGAAAACAAGGTATTTAACGTGTTTCAGTTATTTTTTTTTAATTTATAATTATTAAGCATGCATATCTATGTTAATGTAATGTACTCTAAGAAACATTATTTTCGTATTTTCCTTGAGTATAGGTACTTTTCAAAATAATCTTTAACACTAAATTAATTTCACATAAAAACATTTAAGTCTTTTCGATTTCGTATGAAACGATTTTCACTGATAGATCGCATGATGCGTACGTTCGGCAGCCGAAGTAAAGTTGATTTTGAACGACGCGATCAGAACCGCACCTGCAGCGACTAATTTTTAACGTTGAAAACTATCTGGTCTGAACATTATAAAGCATATTACTGAATATATAATCTATTAAATTCAAGTATTTTGTCTACAATTCATGATTCCACATTCTTGGAGAAGCAAAGGTAAGCCAGTTGAAATATTTTTTTAATTTGGTTAAAACAGGGAAAGATAGTGAGAATTTTCTCGAATTATTTTTTAGTCAAAATGCCACATTATAGTGTACCTTTTCCTGGTTAAATAATTCTTTAATAATGATTGACTAATTTTGAAAGAAAGTTACAAAAGTAAGCCAAATGACACTTAAATTTTGGACACGTTCAAAAGTTAGACGAATTTTAGAAAAATTAACGTTCTTTTAAAGTATGACAGACAAGACTTAAACTTTAAAAAATGGTTTTCAATTAATTAATTAACTTTTTTTTCAATTAAAGGCTTGTTTGACATTCGCTCCCCTAGAATAACAATGTTCTAAGTTGAGTTTTTGACAAAAATGAGTTATTGTCGCCGTGATATTGTCCATGTTTCAATCTATCATAGCACAAAATTGTGAAAGGTGTATCGTGAGACAATTTTGTAGGTAGTACAAAATAACAAGGTCCTAACTCAATATAGGTCTTTCAAACATGGCATAGAACATTATTCTAGGGGAGCGAATGTTGGAAACATTGTCCTTCTTTAAATAATAACTTTTGGCACATGTATGTCATTAAAGAGCGCACGATGAAAGTGAACGAAATTTAAAAAAAAACACAAAAGAATCGTGTAATGAAAACAATAGATTTATTATTAAACAAATACAAAGCTCAACGTTACACCTTTCACAATTTGTGCTATTGAAACATGGACACTATCACAGCGCTTTTAAAATCAGAACAACTTGGAATTTCAGTATAGCACAGACCCAGGTTGAAGAAAAGGGTGACAGGTGAGAAAACAAGAGATGCTGGACTAACTCTGCAAGAAGAAAACAAAAGTTCGATGTTTGAGTGTATTGATCGTTTCCATTTTGAAATCCAGATCAGATCAAGTGCAATCAAGGAAGTAGCAACCATGTTTGAGGCTGTTCAAGCCAAAAGCTTGATATCTGCCACTGAAGAAGAATTACTAAAGTCCATTCCAAGGTTGTCCACTTTCTATGAATAGTTGTCAGAGGAAGAGCTTTTATTAGAAATACCAAGGCTGAGAAGGCACCTGAAGGCAGCAGAGATCGACCTCAAAGAGGCTGAAGACTGGTCCGTATTTAAAGTTTTAAAATTTGTAGCTAAATGGGACTTCATAGAATGTCTCCCCTATCTCACATTGAGTTTACGATTATTTGTTACAATCTGTGTGTCTGTGGCTTTATGTGAAAGGAGTTTTTCAAAGCTAAAGCTTATAAAGACTTAATTGCGATCTACAATGTGGCAGTCATGGCTTTCTGATCTTGCCATGTTGTCCATTGAAAGTGATTCGACACAAGAAATAGATTTAGATGACGTAATAAACAAGTTTTCAGTTTTAAAGGCCAGAAAATCTAAATTCTGATTTTTTAAATATATTTCATGACATTGTATTTTGAATTATTACATACTATTCTGATGGTTGCTGAATTTGCAAAACAGAACGGTTACAACCTTGCCTCATTTGAAGTTGTACTGTAATGGTTGGTAATATATTCTAATTTTGTTAATGTAATATAATTGTTATAAATTTTAATGGAACGAAATGCAGATGCAAGTTTGTGAAATTTGAAAATGTTACAGGTATTTAACCGTATTACTTAAAATTAATAATTTTTTGTTAAAATAAAAATTTTAAATTAACATTTTTTCTATTTAGTTCTTAAATGTTACAATATTTTACCTATCGACTTTAAATTCAACTTCTCTCATAATGCCTTTGTATCAAACATTTGATCTATATTTTCAAACGTTACTAAAGAATCTCTGTTCCCGGTATTTGGCAGACTCGAGGAGATTTATGGGGTAATTCATGTGGGGGGGTGGGGGGATGACACAAAGAACTACCGCCCCGGGTGACACCAACCCTAGTGACGCCCCTGCTCCAGTAGCCAAAGTTTCAAAGATATATTTGTATAGGTTATGTATAAACGTAAAAAAAAGACACCATTTGTTAGGACTATGCATATTTAGATATTAATTCTTAACGTTATGGAATTATCGAGTAACATTTAAATTGGAAAAATTTTGATTACTAGTTTAAAGATAAGACATTTATTGGTGTAGAAAAATTAAAATGATCAAATATAATTAAAATATAAATACTAATGAGATATGCAACATTATTAAAATATGTTATATATATAATATATATATATATATATATATATATATATATATATATATATAATTAACTCTTTATTAGGAATATTTGAAATGGCTATCGCTTAACACATACAATTGACACACTAAGTATAAAGAAAGATTTTTATTGACTGCCCACTACTGAATCACAATATAAGAAATTTCGCAATTTCATAAACACATGCAAAAAAAAATAAAAAAAATAAAAAAAAATAAAATAAAAAAAATCCAGTGCAACAATTGTATTTTAACGAATCTATAATATAAAGAAAGTACCGTTAAAAAAGGCCACTGATTTGCACCACACAGCTCCATTTAAAATGCATACACAAAATCGTGCAAACCGTAATTTTGCAAACGCACAGCTCAAAAAAAATTATTGAAAAAAACAACGCACAAAAATAACTTTTTTATCAATATAGAAATGATATTTCTTTTGTTTCCTCTTTTGTCTCTACATGTTCAGCTTTTTTGTTTGTTTGTTGACTTTTTTGTTGTTTTTTATATATTTTTCTTTATTTTTTTTTAAATTTTATTTGCGGTTTTCAGGCAAAAGATACAGTTAAAAAAAACTATACTAAACCCATCTGAAGGTTAAAACGAACCGTCCTGACCAATTTGGTCTACGTCCATTATTTGGTTTTTCTGTGATTGTGTAACAGAAAGATGAAACCAACACACAAACATTCAAACATACACGCATGTAAACCTACAAATATTCAAACACCAACCTTTATATATATATATATATATATATATATATATATATATATATGTAAATATATATATAATATATATATATATGTACATATATATATATATATATATATATATATATATATATATATATATATATATGGATATATATATATATATATATATATATATGGATATATATATATATAATATATATATATATATATATAATATATATATATATATATTAAATACACATATATTAAAAATCATTTTCACTATCCTGATCAATTTTCAGCTAAAGTTAACACCATTTCTTGTGAAACGTTTTTGAATCATGATAAACTGCGCATATCGTGTTTGGGTTCACCATTTTATCAAGCTTGTATGGGACAAATTTTATTGAATAGACAAAATGTAAGTAACTTATTTTTTAAATATTTTTAAAATTATTTTTAAAAGTCTTTTCTATACTTAAACACCTATTTAAGTTAGCTACAACTTGTATTTTTCTCCTCAGACATCAAAGGATAATCAATTTATGAGAAAAATGATATGTAACAATAAAAAAAATAAAGTGTACTACAGTGTCAAGTGTGAACTCAATTTCACGTTAAATGATGTTGGTGTAGGAATACACGATGCTCAAGTAACAATGATTCCTAATGTTACTGGTGGTGATTTAGACTTTAACTATGGAACCAATACGTCTTTCATATTGAAGCTAGGTAAATAATATAGTTACATTTTATGTGGTTTTATATTAATTTATTAATTTGTTATGAAACCAAGATTAGGAAAATATAAATACATCACGGCTGTAAAATGTTTATTTTGCATTAAATTGAGTTTCAATGTAATGCTTTATATTGGTTTAAAATCTTCATTAATAAATAACGTAAATAGAAAAATACAGCTGTTTGCTTTTGCGACTATCTGAAATTGGTCTATCATTCCTGTTCTGGTATTTATTTATTTGGATGTACTCACATAAATATTCGAATACTTAAACCACATGAAGATTTTTTTTCAGTTTTATTGTGCAATCAAGGAAAGTTTATAATTTAAAAAAAAATAATCATGATTTCTTGCATTAATTTTTTTTTCCTGCAGAACAAAGAATTAATAAATAAAATAAAAAATGTAGAAGTACAAAAAGTAAACGTCACCAAACAAACAAGTATTGTTTTAAAAAACTGAAATAAGCTTATATTTTAAATTGTTTTTGTTAATAATTACTGTTGGAACTTAGGAAGATGCATTCTTTGTTTATTTTCAAATAATACTTATATATGAATACTTCAAATACAGAAAACATGACCTGTTTAGCCATACACATTTCACACTATCACATACACCAGCACTTAAAAATACACACACACTAACAATGTCGTCCACAACAACAGAGCGCATGTTTACGCATCATCCAACCTACAAATATCTTTGACTATGCACATATATATAGAGAGAAAGTTTTTACATAAGCATTTTTGACATAGTGATTAAGAAGCATATACGATCTGAAAACAAAACACATCATGCAAAAGCCAATATTATGAAATATTTTAGCAGAATTGCAAGACATGTTAGGTAAAGTCACACACATGCAAACAAATAATAATAATTATAATATCTTTTTAAAGTAAAAATACAGGTAAGTCAAAACGCACAGTTCTTGTTATTTGGAATTCTTAAGTAAGCCTAATGGTTTTTATTTTACAATGCTTAATAGAAAATTCGTGTTTAAGTTTCAGAGATGGGTCGATGTAACATTGTTAAGTGAAATCAAACGTTGGGTTTTTTAAAACATCATATGGATTCAAATATATTTACAGATTACCCTAAGGTTGTTCTTGAAAATTGTTCTGAAACTGTTGAAGAAAACGAAAATATAAATTGTTTTTGTACGAGAATTGATGAAGGCTTAATTCCTGCAACTATTTATTGGGTTTCTGAAACTTTTAATCAACCTGTGACGTGCAATGGGTCATATTTACAATTGGAAAATGTGTCAAGACAGAATTCAGGTGAATATACTATTTAACTTCAACAGAAATATCAGTATATCAAATATACATAGTATACAGATGTGTCATGTGTGGACATATTTGTATATTCCATGTTTTTATTGTCAAGATTAAAATATATGGTTTTTAAACGTGAAAATTATAATTGTTAAGATTAGTAACCCTGCTATTGTGTTATTTTACTTGAGTATGCTTTATAGGTATAATATAAAATAAAACATTACTACAAGTGACAATGATCGCGGTAATTTTAGTGTACGTACTTTTAATTGAAGGAATTGGGGTACAAGTTATTTTTTATAGCGTAACTTACTGCTACTTAACTGAATACCCTTGGGTAATTACCCCTTCTTACCTCAATTTTAATCTAACAATTGATTTTTTTTTATTTTTATTTTTTTTATTTTTTTTTATTTAAATTTTAATACTTGAAAAATACGTAAATATTTCTGGTTTCTAAAGCTAAATTTTATTCCTTTTCTAAACTCTTCAGGAATATTCTATTTACATATACATATTTCTTTGGTAATACACCAGAAAGCAGTGTGTTTACTGTTTCGTGAAACGATTTCCGTATTTAATGAGTAGAATCTGAATTTACGCCTCAAAACAAAACATTCAGTACGAAAGCAAGAAGAAATCTGAAGATTATGCTAAAAAGTTAAAGAAGAACTAACACAATTTATTTTCAAAACATATTTTAAAAAATGTAACTGAACTGTTCAAATACATTTCCCATTTACTCATCTTTCCTTCTATACTGTACCGAAATCTATCAAACAAATTATAAGATCAAGTTTAACAAGTACTACAATACAGTGAACGTAACTTATGTTAGATAATGGTAAATATTTGTAGTTACCGTCAAAGATACTGGAACAAGACTTCACAAAAACATGATTGAAACACAATAAATATCTCTAGGGCACCGAGACTAATTCTGTTTTCATTTAAACCAGTTAAGAAACAAAAGGCCTGGTACTTGACAATAAATTTTAATTTCGCTCGAATAAGCAGGCTAGATTACATTGAATATGGTATTATTTCATTAAACTAGATTGTTGAAGGTAATAAAAATCGTGGTGCCCAACCTTTAACCTGATAAGCAGACCACTTAAGAAAAAATTGTTACCCAGTCTAAGTCGAAAATAACAATAGTGGTAACTGAGTCTAAAAACATATTTTGATGGCTTAAATGAGAACAAATGATGGGCTTACATACTCGCACTTCAAAGGGTTTAACTACAACGAGGTCACGAATTAATGGAATTGCAGCTTTGCCTCTGGTACAATGGTGCATCGGTTGAAATCGTGCCCAACGGTATTCATAGCTGGGTACGCTAGGGTGTCGAGAAATATTTACGAACAGACAATTTTGCTGCATTCGTTCTAGCTGACGGAGAAGTTTTCCGGGGTTTTCTTCAAAGATTTAAGAGAGTAATCTTATGCTTAATGATTATCTAATAAGATTATTTAATTGGAATACTATTTAAAAGGTACTCAACACAAGTATACTATTTTTAAAGATATAGTGTTTGAAATAATAAATTGTAATTTTACGTACGGTAGATTGTCATTTTGTAAAATTGAATATGCTTTGTTTTTCTTAAGGACACCACAGGATTTTGAGTGTGTGTACCATAGTTATTTTATATAAATACAAGCAGACCCGTCATGCGTTGCCATGATCTCGCTAAAAAGGAATACATATGGATACAAAAGAAATTACATTAAGGATCATCGGGCCCATCAGTCTAACATATGAAGTTCGAAGATCTGTTCATTTCAATCAATGTTAAACAAATATATAAATATATGTATCTATTTTTCTCAATATCGCGTAAATTGTAATGGGGAAAACAATATTAAAAGTTTAGTAAAAAACACATTTAGGGCCCCCAGACCCGAGGAAATGGATATTAGGAGTTCATTGTCCTATAGTAATTTAATAAAATAATGGGGGTGAGACTGCAATCAGGTTTTTAAATAGGCAAATGTATAATATAAAAACAGGGTATTAGTAGGCCTGACAGGACGTAACACAACAGCGAACGTTTCGGCAAAGAGCCTTCCTCAATTGTGTAATATTTGTCCGTTGAGGAAGGCTCTTTGCCGAAACGTTCGCTGTTGTGTTACGTCCTGTCAGGCCTAATAATACCCTGTTTTTATATTATACATTTAGTAATTTAATATAAGCTCTTAAGTTTTTATATATCAAGTTTGGTCAAAATCCAGTTATTTTCTCATTATCTAACACTTAAAATAATTTTTATATAGCTAATATAAAGAAAAGAATGCATTAAGGGGCCCCCGGGCCCATTCGGTTCAAGATGTACATTTTGAAAACGTGTTCATTTAAATTTAGTTTCATCATGTGAATATTTCTCGAGATCGTTAAAAATTGAGTTTGAAATAATATATTAGAGTATTCAAAAAAGACATTTGGGGACCCCGGCCCATTTGATGTAAGATGTAATTGTCAAAATGCTGTTCATTTTAATTCAGTTTTATCTTGGATATATTTCTCAAGATCGTTAAAAAATAGAATGGAAAGTAATATCTCAAACATATACGAAAAAATACATTTGGGGCTCACGAACCTGAACAATTGGACATTAGATGTACAGTGCCTTTGTTATTTTAATATAGGCGACAAAGTTTTTATATACACAGTTTGGTTAAGATCCATTCATTTACTCAGCAGCTAACACATAAACTAAATTTTATATAGCTCATATAAGCAAAAAACGACATCAAGGGCCCCAGGGCCCATTTAGTGTCAAATCAAAACACCTTTTTATTTCAATCAATTTCATAGTGGATATATGTATCTATATTTCTCAAGATCTTTAATAATTGAATGGGGAATAAAATCCTAAACGTTTATGAAAAAGACATTTGGGCCCCCAGTCCTAAGAAATGGAAATTAGTAAATAAGTGCCCCATAGTATTTCAATATTGTCTACCAAGTTTTTTATACAAAGTTTGGTTAAGATCCACCAATTTATCTAATAGCTAACGTTTAAACAACCTTTTATATAGCACAAAATATTTTTTGAAAAATCATCTTTATGGGCCCCCGGAGCCCCAAAAGTGATGATTTAAAAATAAATAAATTAGCCATTTACCATCCCGGGAGCGTACTAAAGTGTTTCCGAAAGTTTCATGGTGATGGGATGGATGGCTTAGTCAGCTCTAAAGGAATACATACATACTTTGATTTTTAAATATATATAGATAAGAACTATATTATAAATCACTTAATTTTGTACACATATTTGTTTTTTGTGTCAAAAATTAGGTTATACTTTTTAATATTAAAAAAAATTGCAAATGATTTAATTAATTATTTAATATTCTATTTTTGATATCTTTAACACAGTTTTTTATTGCAAAGTTACCACTTCTGCCGATTGGGGAAATTATACATTGTCTGTTTTATACAAACCAAGAGTCATAGGTAATAATTAACATTCTAAACAGTAATTTGAATTAATTCTGGGTGCAATGTTGTTGTTTTTTAATATGAATAAAAATAATATGTAATATTAACAATATGCATTAAGTTAAAGTCGTAAGAAATGTTTTATATTATACTAGAAAAATACCCGCACTAGTAGCGGGAGTGTGCTGACTTTTTATCCAAGTATTAGTTGCTGGTTATTACAATTTTTATTTGCCAAGTTAAATTTCAGATTCATCTATTTAGTTAAAATCTTATGAGAAACAGAGATATGCCATTTTACCGCGTGAGTTGTTTAAAATAAAATAAAGTCTTGTTATAAAGTAAATGTACTGGAACAAAATAACTCCTCCTTTTGACGTATTCATAATTGTTATAATAGGGAAATAATATTTAACATTTTTTATGTCTCTATATTTTACGATTTATATTTACGATTTATAAGCAATGTGTATAATTTCAAAAAGGATTCTTTTTTTTGTTCCCTATTTCGGATAAGGCATCATATTTTGTAAATTATATTCAATGCACACACACACCAGATTTTGTATCTGAAAAATAAAATAAAAATGAAGAAAAAAAGATTCAACCGTCAGTTAATAAGCACACTCAAAAAAAATTTATTAAAAGGCAATTTTAGAAATTGCCTATGCTATTCTGAATACAAAGGAATGAACATAAAAACATATTCAATTCGCAATTCATATTAATTAAGCGTTTTCAGGATCACTTCATTAAATTTAGTCAACTTTTGTTAATACGTTTGGTAGCGAAAGTTTATAATGTATAGTGTATATAAAGCTTAAGTAAACAGTTTTAAAGTGTAAGTTTATTTGACATAGGCCATCACTTTCAACATAAAATAAACTCGCTACATCTATGGTTTTTAATTAAATGTCCAGTTATGAATTACATTTTTTAAAATCCCAATTTTATTCAATGCATGTAAAATATTAATACAATGCATCGTGAAAATAATTGAAATAAAATAATTTAAACGCATATCTATACTAATAAAAGGCAAAGCCCTCACTGACTCACTCACTCACTGACTGATTCATCACTAATTCTCCAACTTCCCGTGTAGGTAGAAGCATGAAACTTTGGGAAGTTGTCGAGTAGCCTCTCGCGACGAAAATTGGAGTAAAAGAATTTTAAAAATAACACTCATGGGGGCCGGGGGCCCAAAAACGTTTTTTTTCCCTAATATGGCCTATATAAAATTTGAAAATCACCAATTCTCCTATTTCCCGAGTAGGCAGAAGCATGAAACTTTGGGAAGTTGTTGAGTACAATCCCGCGATGGTAACGGGAGAAAAAATATTTAAATTATCACTTCCTGGGGGCCGGGGGCCCAAATTAAGTTTTTTCCTTATATGAGCTTTATAAAAACTAAAAATCACTAATTCTCCTATTTCCCGTGTAGGTAGAAGCATGAAACACTAGGTAGTTGATAAGCACACTTCCGCGATGGTAACAAGCGAAAAAAATATTTAAAATAACACTTAATGGGGTCCGGGGGCCCAAATGTAGTTTTTTTCTTATATAAAAAAACTGACTCATCACTAATTCTCCAACTTCCCGTGTAGGTAGAAGCATGAAACTTTGGGAAGTTGTTGAGTAGCCTCTCGCGAGGAAAATTGGCGTAAAAGAATTTTAAAATTAACACTCATGGGGGCCGGGGGCCCAAAAACGTTTTTTTTTCTTATATGGCCTATATAAAATTTGAAAATCACCAATTCTCCTATTTCCCGAGTAGGCAGAAGCATGAAACTTTGGGAAGTTGTTGAGTACAATCCTGCGATGGTAACGGGAGAAAAAATATTTAAATTATCACTTCCTGGGGGCCGGGGGCCCAAATGAAGTTTTTTCCTTATATGAGCTTTATAAAAACTAAACATCACTAATTCTCCTATTTCCCGTGTAGGTAGAAGCATGAAACACTGGGTAGTTGATAAGCACACTTCCGCGATGGTAACAAGCGAAAAAAATATTTAAAATAACACTTAATGGGGTCCGGGGGCCCAAATGTAGTTTTTTTTCTTATATAAAAAACTGACTCATCACTAATTCTCCAACTTTCCCGTGTAGTTATTAGCATGAAACTTTGGGAACTTACTGAGTACACTCTCTTGACGATAATTGGCGAATAAGAATTTTAAAATTCACACTGTTGGGGGCCCGGGGCCCAAAAACGCTTTTTTCCCTATATAAAATATGAAATCACTAATTTTCTCATTTCTCGAGTAGGCAAAAGCACGAAACTTTGGGAAGTTGTTGAGTACAAACCAGCGATAGCAACGGGAGAAAAAAATTAAATTATCACTTCCTGGGGGCCGGGGGCCCAAATGAAGTTTTTTCCTTATATGAGCTATATAAAAACTAAAAATCACAATGTCTCCTATTTCCCGTGTAAGTAGAAGCATGAAACTTGGGGTAGTTGTTAAGTACACTTCCAAGAAGGTAACAGGTAAAAACAATATTTAAATTATCACTTCCTGGGGGCCGGGGGCCCTAATGAAGTTTTTTCCTAATATGAGCTATATAAAAACTAAAAATCACAAATTCTCCTATTTCCCGTGTAGGTAGAAGCATAAAACTTGGGGTAGTTGTTAAGTACACTTCCACAATGGTAAGAGGTAAAAACAATATTTAAATTATCACTTAATGGGGGCTGGGGGCCCAAATGTAGTTTCTTCTTATATTAAAACAGACTCATCACTAATTCTCGGATTTACCGCGTAGGTAGAATCATGAAACCTTGGGAAATTGTCAAGTAGCCTCTTTGGACGACAAATGGCGAAAAAGAATTTTAAAATTCACCTTCATGGGGGTCGGGGGCCCAAAAATCGTTTTTTTTTCCTTTTATGGGCTATATAAACATTTGAAAATCACTAATTCTCCTATTTCCCGAGTAGGTAGAATCATGAAACTTTGGGAAGTTGTTGAGTACACTTCCGCGATGGTAACAGGTAAAAACAATATTTAAATTATCACTTAATAAGGGCCGGGGGCCCAAATGTAGTTTCTTCTTATATTAAAACAGACTCATCACTAACTCTCGGATTACCCGCGTAGGTAAAATCATGAAACCTTGGGAAATTGTCAAGTAGCCTCTTTGGACCACAAATGGCGAAAACGAATTTTAAAATTCATCTTCATGGGGGCCGGGGGCCCAAAATCGTTTTTTCCCCTTCTATGGGCTATATAAACATCTGAAAATCCCTAATTCTCCTATTTCCCGAGTAGGTAGAAGCATGAAACTTTGGGAAGTTGTTGAGTACACTTCCGCGATGGTAACAGGTGAAAACATATTTAAATTTTCACTTACTGGGGCCCAGGGGCCCAAATGTAGTTTTTTCCTAATATGAGCTATATAAAAACTGAAAATCACTAATTCTCCTAATTCCTGTGTATGAAGAAGCATTAAAGTTTGAGTAGTTGTTAAGTAACATTCTGCGATGGTAACAGGTTAAAAAATTATATAAATTCTCACTTACTGGGGGCCGGGGGCCCAAATGTAGTTTTTTTCTTATATAAAAAAACTGACTCATCACTACTTCTCCAATGTCTCGTGTTGGTAGCAGCATGAAACTTTGGAAAGTTGTTAAGTACACTTCCGCAATGGTAACAATCAAAACAAATGTAAAATTATCATTCACTAGGGGGCCGGGGGCCAAAATGTAGTTTTTTTTCCTGATATGAGCTATATAAAACAGACTCATCATTAAATATATAACTTCCCGTGTAGGTAGGAGCATGAAACTTTGGGAAGTTGTTGAGTACCCTCCCGCAATGGTAGCAGACGAAAAATAAATTAAATTATCAGCTCGATAGGATCACGGGAAGTGTGTCATTTTTTACTTTTCGTTTTTGTTTTTCTGCGGGACTACGACAGACAGACAGACAAGACGGTGAAGTTAATATATGTATTATATTCATCATGATCCAGATTGAAATCAATTGGTGTTTTGAATTTGTGTTACGCGGGTTCTCAACGGTAACTGAAATCCTAATTTCCGCAGCATAGCGCGGGTATTTTGCTAGTGTAATATATAAAGCTCAGTTGATATTTTTATGATTTTTTGTTTGTATCCATTAAAAAAGGCCACAGCTTTGTTGACATTTTTCCAAAAGATCTCTGCCACTGTCGTCACTAAAAAAGCTCTTATATATTTACGACAATGCATCGTAACACAATTGTAATTAATACAATATTTGCAACAGCGTCTATGAGATAAAGATAATAAAGATAAATAAAGAAATTAGGCTATATTCCTAATTTTTTAAAAAACAAACGAAACAAATCAATTTTATGTTAAAAACGCACGTGAAACCATGACAATAATCGATTTTAAAAATGGCCTATGTTAATCCATCATTAAAGGAATGAACATAACATATTCAATTCGCAATACAAAATAATTAAGCGTTTTCAGGATCACTTTATTTAGTTTAATCTACTTATGTTAATAGGTCCGGTAGCCTAAGTTTAAATAGTATAAGTGTATAGGTTATGTAAAAGACAAAATCGTATGTAAAAGACAAACAAAATATAAATGTTATATTAATAGGACACAGCTAAATTTAAGATGCGTACACGAAAATGTGCGCACAGTAATCAGGGCGATAAAAGATTTTAAAACGCGCACCGCTAAAAATGAAGCCTTGAAAAAAATACTGACACAATTATTACATAAATAGGTTTTTTATTAAATGTCGAGTTATGGAACAGAAAATAATTAAAACAAATTCGCAATTAAATTTAAACGTGTAAACAATTAAATCTAATGCATCGTGTGGCAGTTGTAATTAAATAGTTTACGTGTCTATCTAATATATAGAAAGTAACAGTAAAGAAAATGACAATTCTTTGTACTACACAGCTCAAATTATGAAGCGTACACGAAAATGTGCGCACCGTAATTAGACATTATAATATTTTTTGAATGCGCACGGCTGAAAATAAAGTATTGGGGGGAAAAAAACGTCACCAAAAGTAACTCGCTTTGAACGGCATTTGAACGTCCGCGTAAATTTGTTCAATACAGAAATGAGGTTAAATTTTTTATTCTTTGTCTCTGCATTTTCTGATTATTTAATTTACGGCATTCGGGCAAAAGGGACAATTACAAAAACTAACTTAAAACCACCTTCAGGGTAAAAGGAACCGTCCTGCCAAATTTGGTCCCCGTCCGTCATTTGGTTTTTCCGTGGCTGTCTAACAGAAAGTCGAAAAGTGAAACATACAAACATACAAACATACAAACATACAAACATACAAACATACAAACATACAAAAGTACAAACATACAAACACCAACTGAGCTTTATATATTAGATTATTTACTGATACATAAGAATTTAGTTCCTCAAAATTATTTTATTATTATTTATTTTGAAAAATCATACGAGCGTTTATATATGTATATAACATCTAATTTTTGTGGGGGAGGGGACGGAGCAGTTTCGTCTCTTTAACACGACATATTGCAACAATTCATTTTGTTTTTAATTAAAAGAATAATATACTACATTTTTTTTTGGTTTCTTTAGAACAATCGTGCAATTTAACATGCGACGTTTTGAAAAATACAACAAACGTAATCGTCAATTGTAGCACTGCTGGACTTTACCCTGAGGTTCAATGTTATTCAAAATATACGATAAAAATGTAAGTGTTCAATAAAATATAGATGGAAATATCTTTAATTACCCTATGTAAAAACATATTCGCAAAGTTTTGTTATTAAAGGTGATTTAATTAAAAGTAGTAAACACTTATATTAAATATTTACATAATGTATAATACTTTTCTTGAAATTGCTTAGTTTCCCATGATGTCAGAATGAATAAAGTTCATGGGTTTTTATTCCATTACATGTGTCATATAAAATGCCATGCAAACAAAACAGAAAGTCAATGACTTTAATATATATATATATATATATATATATATATACATATATTTGCAAGTGTAAACACATTTTTAAGAAATGAAAACGTACTTGGAAAGAGGACTTAAAAGGATATGTGGATAACTCACTGCCGTCGAAACAATTATAAAAATTCGAAGGGGAAATCCAGGCTTGATAGAAAATTGATTTTGCAGTCTCTGTCCTTCAATATTTTGTGTATATTATATATGATTAGGTTGCTAGTTACAAATATATATATTTATACTAGCAACAAAGCCCTTCAAGGACCGAATACGTTTAGAGTGACCTGTGAAGTTCCTGGTATGACATTACAAAATCCACATCAACTGACTCCAAAATGAAATTGAAACGTCACCAGTCATCTTTTCGACCAGAGGCTTTGTTCAGAGACCCAACCTCCCTTCCCCCCCCACACTGCGGACTGTCAAGAGACCATAACGTTCAAACACACACACACACACACAGTATTCTGTCCAGAGACCCTAACTATCCCCCCACGCCGTGGTCTGTCCAGAGACCTTACCTCCCCCCCCCCAATCACCATCTGTCCAAAGACCCTACCTCCCCACTACTGCGTTTGACAAGAGACCCTAACTACCCTCCACAGCTGTTTGTCGAGATACTCGCCGTCTCGACCGGCCATACATGTGTATCACGTCAAAAGTACTATACATTATATTTGTAATAAATAACCCGTAAAAACAAAGTTTTTGACTATAAATCCCAACGCGCATCGCTCCAAATAGAATCTTCGAAAAAAAAATACTGCACCAAAAGTAAAGCGTTTTGAACGTCCGCTTAAATTTGTTCACTATGGAAATGAGATTTAATTTTTCTCAGCTAGTGATTGGCTGTAGTAATTTGTGGGACAAATCGCCTATCTAGGCCCACGCAGACAACTGCTTTATATATATATTAATATATATATATATATATATATATATATATCTAATATATAAAGCTCATTTGGTGTTTGCATCTTTGTATGATTGTATGTTTGTATAATTGTATGTTTCACTGTTCGACTTTCTGTTAGACAGTCACGGAAAAACCAAATGATGGACGTAGACCAAATTTGGCAGGACGGTTCCATTTAATCTGCAGATGGTTTTAGTATATGTTTTGTAATTGTCCCTTTTGCCCCCAAAGCCTTAAATTAAAACCTAGAAAATATATAGACAAAGAGAAATAGTTTATTTCTCATTCTATATTGAACAAATTCAGGCGGGCTTTCAAGTCGAGTTATTTTTGGTGCAGTATTTTTTTTCAAATAATTTATTTTTAGCGTTGCGCTTTAAAAATCTTTTATAGTCAAATTACGGTGTGCAGTTTTCCGTGTATGCATCATAAATTAATATGTGTCATCACATTATAATACCATTCATATATGGTTTGGCTTTGCGGTACGAAGCAGTTACTTTTTTGCTGGTACTTTCTTTATATTACACAATGTCACACAATTTTTGTTCCTGGCTTCTAAGTGTTATATTTCAATTGGTTATGTCTAAAGTATGTGAAAAAATGACTTCATTAACACAACCTTTGCTTACACGATAATAGCACGAAGAAAACCCGTTTTGTGTGTGAAACAAGAACGATTTTTTTTTCATTTTTGACATTTTGATCATGTAAATACAAAAATTGCTCAAGGAATAGACAAACACAGTCAAAAACCACTCAACAAGTCTCAGAAATGTGTAGATTTTCTAGATTTATTACTGTACTTTGAATCACTCTTTCGAAGTAGCCCCAAAATGTAGTCCCCCATAATGTTTTCTTTATACTGTCCTTGATAACGACGTTAAAATCCAATATATCTTGATGAAAGCGTTTGCCTTGCTCCAAGGAGTAAGAGCGCCAATCTTCTCCTTGAATTTGTCAAGATGCGACTCAAGGATATCGACTTTCAGACACATTATGCATCCCATTTTGGCGTAATTCTTTATGAGAGTCTGTACCAACTCAACATAGTTTTCAGCTTTGTGATTACCTAGGAAGCCCTGATCAACTGCAACGAAACTGCTCCAAGCCACTCTCTCCGTCCTGTTCAACAGCTTTGCGAAATCCTCGCATTCTATCATCTTCTTGATCTGTGTTCAGACGAATAAACCAGCCCTGACCTTAGCCTCTGACAGCTTTGGAAAAAGATCTTGGAGGTATTGAAATGCTGCTGACTCCTTGTAATGAGCAGTGACAAATTGCTTACTGAGGCCTAACTTGATGTGCAGCGGTGGCATAAGCACTTTATGATGTTCTGTTAGCGGCTCCCACTTCACATTGCTCTTCCCAACAAAATACTCGGTCCGTTGTGGCCAGTCCTGTGTACGATAATGCCCCTTAGTGTCAATTTGGAGAAACTTTGACGCCGCTTCCTCTGATCCGTGACTTGTACGCTTTCATCAACCAAGTTCCACTGTTTGAGCCTGGATATCAGAAGCTCGGCATTCGATTTCGTAAGCGCGAGGTCACTAATTAAAACGTTCACGTTTTTCTGGTTAGGGAAGTACGGCTTTCTATCCCCAACTTCATCTGCTGAATCGTAGTCCAAATCACCAGTATCTGCCTCGCTATCTGACTTGCTGCTGTCTCCTGATAATGGCCGATGCCGCCAAGGAGGAGTCGGAACTGTCAGATCGGGGCTGTGTGGTACTTGGGCGATGGAAGAAGGTATGTCCGGATAAACGATCTGAGGGGCATTTTTGCCGATGCGAGATTTTGTGGGTTTACCATGCAGAAGTAGCATTTGCTTGAGTGGTCCGTCGGCTCTCGCCAAATTCGAGGGATATCAAACTTCATGGCTAGCTTCTCTCCTATGTACCAACCTGTAACATAGCACATAATAATACATAAGAATTATAATAATTTGAGGGCAGGGAATTTCAAAATATGGAACGATTTCAAGTTGGAACGTATTTGCCTACAGTACACGACTTATGACAAAACTTTGTAAATTACAACTCTTTGAAATGAACTACATCTAATGCATTGACATTTTATAAACATAAATTAAAACACATCTAAGCCAGAAGCAACTGTTCAGTTTACCTTCAAGTGTTTTCTTGCAATATTCGCATGTGAAATGTGGTGCCCAAGATTTGTCTTTGTCCCCGACCGGCACGCCGAATTATGCCTTGTAGGCCTCGCACATTATACGACTTGCTTGCACAGAATACTTTTTGGCTCTTGTCTTTATGAATTGTCCGCACACGTAGCAGAATGAATCAGCTGGATGCAAACAACCTATTGATGCCATATCAAATAAATAACTTCTCTTCAACTAAGAATCGTTATCCTTTAAGTCTGCAATAACATGAATTGGGTGTCCCGTCAAAACGGCCCCGGACAAAACGACCCCGACAAAACGGCCCCAGACAATTTGTTAACATTTTTCAACAAAAAACTTTTAATCATTTTAAGCTTTTGTCAACTTTTCACACTTAAATAAAGTGTTAAAATTGTAAAATTATATCTTGTTGTGTTATTATATTTTTTCTTGTCAACAAACAGCCGCGATTGGTACCATTTCGCGTAAAGGCTATTAAAGTCACTATTGTGATGTCATTATTATTGTTTATTATTAGCAAAACCAGACACTGAATAGGTGAGTAAAGATACGAATTTAATATTTGATTGGACATTTTACTTTTAGTCCGGGGCCGTTTTGTCGGGGTCGTTTTGTCGGAATCGTTTTGTCCGGGGCCGTTTTTTCGGTGAACCCATGAATTGGAATCTTGGTTCGAGACACCTGTGCTTTTATACTTGAAGATCTACTTTTGGAACGTTCAAGAACGTTCTAGAAAGTGCTGAGAGATTCTCGAAAACTCTGGAAGTTTCTTGAACGTTCTAGAGTGTTCTGAAGAATTGTAGAAACATCTGGACAAATCTACCAGTTTAAGGAGGAAGCTCGGCATTGAAAGCAAATTGCAAATTTTCTCCAAAAACCGTGATTTTCCAAATTACATTGTCCCGGTCACAGAGGCAAAGTTTGTGTGAAATAACAGTGATTTCCTTTATGTTCTAGACCTAACGGGTTAGGAAAACACACTTTCAACTCAGGAACAGAAAAAAGTGAAAATTTGTTACATAGTGTTATAGATGGGTTAAAACTATTTTATTACATTCGTCACACGATGAATGGAATTTATTTTTAAAGCAAGAGTTTTGTTATGTTGTTTATAATAACTCAATTTAATTTTAAAACATAATAATAATGTGAGGGAATTTTACGCATCCATACTTGGCCCAAATAAATAACTATTATCTTAAATTAGAGCACTTATACTTTGTTTATATAAATTTGTTGCGTGTTCTTTATTCCTACTGTAGATTTAATTTTAAATATCTATATCTATTTACATCTATATTTCTATATATATATATATATTTATATTTCCCCAACTGAATTTTTTTCTGCTCATTTTACTGGCTCATTCCTTTAAATGTATTTATTAAAGATAAGCATCAATAATCTTAACACGCATAAAAAGGCCTAGGAGCAATGCTGTAATTTTTTTTTACGTAAGCTAAAAGCATTTACAATTTAAACTTTGGCTACCGGATTTATTAATAGTATATTGAAATCAACACACGTGAATCTAAAAGCAATTATAATTTATGCTGTGCTGCGATTTTGAATATATCATGGCCATTCCTTTGTAGCCGGATTAGCAAACTCATTTTAAAAATACATTTTTAGTCATTGTTACCTATAAACAAACCGATGAAACTTTTGTTGTAAAATTTGGTAAATAAATTGTTTATTTTTCATAAACTACATCTGGGAGGTTTGAAATATAATTTTAAAAATATGATGTCTCATCGGGAAACATAATTGCATTCCTTTTTTATAAAAATAATACCAATTTCATTAAAGCCTTAAATGTAAATTATATAATAAATAAACAAATATATAAAAATCATTTCTCATTCACATATTAAAACTCCTATAAATAAAGATGGCTTTAGTAAAGTTTTTGTAATTGTCCGTTTTTGTAATTGTCGAAACCGAAAATATCCGACCCTTGCAGTGTCTGGTGCACACTTTCAAGGGCCCATGTGTATAGCCTCAAACTCTGAATCGTAATTCAATGCCATAGTCCCACAGGGACCTGAAAGTTCTTCTCTTGGTGGCCCTCCTAATGGGTATAAGATGAGTGCACTGTATCCTGCAGTTCCTTCACTTGAGCTGGCAGACCCATCCTTGAACACTTTTACTTGAGTTCCCGCGAACCCTTCAATCATCTCAAGGGCAGCCGCTTTCTGTACATATTCAGGACTGCGTTTCGTCACTGCCGTGTAAGTCAAAGACAAACGTATTTCGGGACGTGTAAGTTTCCCATAGGGTGGTTTAAGTGGGACACTTATAGTTTGTCGACTATTTCGTGGGGGTTTGACGTTCCTATCAAGCTCCGTTACTTGATGCATAAATGAGGAACGTTTCAAACTCCCAAGTCCGCTCCAGTTATTCTGAATTTGGTAGCAGGGTTCTCTAGTGTCTAACCTGCGATACCTCTCTGCGGTTGTTATGATTGCCTTGCCCCTACGTATTTCGAGTGGTTCTACGTTTGCGATGACTTCCACAGCAGCTGTGGGTGTAGTTCTGTAAGCGCCACAGATAAATCTTAGAGCCTGGTTCTGGATACGATCCAGTTTTTCCAATGCTGTTTTGCAGGCAAAGGCTTGGACGAACATGCTGTAGTCCATTGACTTGGGGTTCAGTTGAACCCGCGAGCGTGATTTAAATCTCATCACGGAATTTTTTCCAGTCGGCTTTGCCGTACACCCAGTGTCTTCTGGCAAAGCGTGCCTTCACCAACTCGATGTCTATTTCAATAATGAGTAGAGGTTTGTGGTCGCTGCCAACTTCCGGCAACACTTTCCATCCTACCTTTGCCTCTAGCTCAGCCGAGACTAGGGTTAGGTCTGGGCGTGATAGAGCACTGGTGCCGGTATGCAGTAGTGTCGGGACACTATTCTGGTCCTGTAATCTTATCAAGTTTGGTAGTAAGTTCGACCTCCTCTAAGTACAACCCAGAGGCGTTTTTGTCGGGATAGCCTAATGCTTCAGCATGAGCGTTAAAATCCCCTGCAATTATATGGTTCTTGAACATCGTTAGAAGACCGAACTCAAATGGTCGCATACACATACATACTTAACATACAATTTTTTGCATATTTTCAACTATGTATTAAACCTCTAAGGGCCGTACAATCCCGCTGCACAAGCCCGGGTACATTTCTAGTATACTAATAAAAGCGAAGGCCCTCACTCACTCACTGACTCATCACTAATTCTCCAAATTCCCGTGTAGGTAGAAGCGTGAAACATTTAGTAGTGAATGAGTAGACTCTCGCGACGATAATTGGCGTAAAATAATTTTAAAATGCGCACTCATGGGGGCCGGAGTCCCAAAAACGTTTTTTTTTCAAATGGACTATATAAACTATGAAAATCACTAATTCTCCTATTTCCCAAGTAGACAGAAGCATGAAACTTAGGGAAGTTGTTGAGAACAATCCCGCGATTGCAACAGGTGAAAAAAATATTTAAATTATCACTTGATGAGGCCGGGGCCCAAATGAAGTGTTTTCCTTATATAAGCTTTATAAAAACTGAAAATCACTAATTATCCTATTTCCCGTGTAGGTAGAAGCATGAAACTTTCGGAAGTTGTTAAATACACGTCTGCAATGGTAACAAGCGAAAAAAAATGTTAAATTATGAATTTCTGGGGCCCGGGGGCCCAAATATAAAAAAATAACTCATCACTAATTCTCCAACTTCACGTTTAGGTAGAAGCATGAAATTTAAGGAAGTTGTTGAGTACACTTCCACAATAATAACAGGCGAAAGAATGTTAAAATTGCCACTTATGGGGGGTCGGGCCCCAAAGGTGTTTTTTTTCCTTATACAAAAATTCACTCATCACTAATTCTCCTATTTCCCGTGTAGGTAGAAGCATGAAACTTAGTTGTGAAATATATATATATATATATATATATATACAATAGAAATATACCCGCGCTACTCAGCAGGAACGAATTGCCTCAAAAGTTGTATTACGTTGTTTAAAATGTGCCAATAATTATTTGGAAAGTGTGTAAGTGGATCCTTTGATTTAATTTCCTTTTTCTAATAAACAATAACCAAATTGTGTTCTGAACTTTCTCTTAAGAATGCATTTTAAAGTTGGCTAGAAATAAACATAGTTATATGTAATTCACTAATTCAGCTACACATTTATGTATGATAAGGAGCGCAATGAACCTAAACACACATATCTATAGGGTATTAATTCACTTTAAAAACCTGCGTAGATCCATCTTAGCAAGAAATTGCAATGTAACGAAAACATATGTGTTTAATACAAATTCAAAAGATCAATTTAAAAATCAAAATTTAAAATACATGAAAACTGTTTTTATAACTATTATGTCTCTTTCAGAAATAATGTTCCTATTTACCAATGGATTCCCATATCAAATATGTTGCTGTTTAAATAAGGGATGCAATTCTTTATTAATCCCTTTCCCCGATAAGACATTTTTTTTTCAAATTCTCATACGCCGGCCACTTTTTCCATCAGTGCCCCATTTTTCCCATATTTGTTTTTAAATAGTAGATAATGTTCCAATTATGTTTAAGATGTATCTATTCGCTTAAAAAATTATGTGAAAAAAGATATACATTTTAAATAACAAAAATGACTTTTTTTTCGTGGACAGAAAGGAAAGGACATATTAAGTTCAAATAAATTTTTTAATTTAAATGAGTTATCAGGTTTATGTGAACTCAGTTTGGTCTAGATCGATTTATCAGTCAAGTAGCCAATATTTATATAATATTCATTTAGCTAATCAGGAGAAATCGGTGTTTACGTCGTTTAGTTAAGTTGATAAATGTATATATCAGAAGAAAAAAAAACATTTTAAAAAAAAATTCTTTAACTTATACTACTTATGTCTTGTCTTCACTTAGAAATTTGCTTTCCTTAAAAAAGTATCTCATTATTGTAAGGGTACTAAATAAAGTGAACTGACAGTTGTTGTTTTAAACATATTTTTAGGCAACCGATATGTATATTTTTTACAACCATTCATCCTTAGACTATTTAAAGTTATTCAATATTTGTAGCAGCAGGTATAACATAAGTAACTATGCCTCCTCCTCTCGAAAGGGCTATCTGTATTTATATCAAAGCGCCAATAAACTAAATTATAAATGTTGTAAATCGTATGTACTTTGTAAAATAATTTCAAGAAACTAACACAATCGTATCAACATATGATTGCTATACAATGTGCGCATCTTTTTCTGCCAATGAAATATTTTCAATATAAAGTCTGGTAATTAAATAATGCACAAAAATTAATATTTTGAATGTCGGAAATGACATGGAAATGACATTTAATTTGTTTTTCTCTCTATGTCTCTATAAGTAAACCAGAGCCGTCTTTACAGCAGGTTGGGCAACCGAGTAAAGAAATAGTGTTGGGCCCACGCGCCGCATGAATAAAAAATACATATACATAATATATAGAAATAAACATATTCCTATAGGGCCCCTATGCTCGTGGGCCCCCAGGCAAATGCCCAACGGGCCTATCTCCCACCCCGTTTCACCGAGAAATTGTCCCCGGACAAAAACGGCCCCGACAATTGGCCCCGACCAAACGGCCCCGGTAAAAGCGGTCCCTGGTGAAGCGGCCAGGGTCACAACGACCCCTGTCAAAACGACCCAGGTCAAAACGGCTCCTTACAAAACGGTTCGAGAAAAACGGCTCTGGACAAAATGGCCCCATACAAATTTACATTGTTTTACAAAAAAATTACATGTTTATGCATTTTAACCTTTGTTCAACTATTAAACAATGACATATTTTTTTAAAAAAAATTTTTAACCCCGGCTACAAAGAAATGGGCATGTGATGTTCAATTTTAGAGATAATTATATGTGTTAAATAATACATTTTCCCTACCAAATAAACTAAATTCACAATTAATTATTTTATTCCTACTTGTATTAAAGTAGCATAATTGACAGTTTTTCAAAATATCTCTACCACCCACGTCACTCAAAAGGCTTGTATATTTACGCAACATCTTCGTAACACAATTTTAGTACTAAAATTTGTGTAGCAGCGTCAATTAGATAAAGAACTATGGCAATCCCCTTCAAGAAGTCCAATTGCACCAATAAACTAAATTATAAGTGTTAGAAAGGAAATATAGTTTCAAAAAAAAATTAAGAAACAAAAGTAAACATAATAAAAATGCCTCACGAAAATCTGTTTACCGTATTAAGACAATAAAATATCATAGATCGCGGAAGTTAATGCCATGCACAAAAATATAAATCTACTCTTTGAAGATCTTTATAATTCTATGAAAATAATATATATTTAAAAAACAATATAATTTGGCTTCCATATTTTACCATTTAAATTGCGACTTGTTTGCAACTGGTATAATTTAAAGCGTAAAAAAAAGAATACCTAAAATTTATTGAACATTGATGCTTTAATTTAAGAAGTGATTTTTAGAGGAAATAGAAAGCAAAATCAAATTAGGAGAAATCTTCATTTGAGATTTAGTTATTAAGCATTTAATTGTATAGAAAAACAAATTAATAAAATATAATTGAAAGATAAATATTACGTTAATATCCAACTCTATATAAACTTTATAATAGGAGTATTTGACATACAATTTACAGTAATTACAGAACAATGTATTTTTATGTCAAGTTATGAATTGCAACGTAGATTAGCATAATTAGAAATTTCATTTATATATTGGCATCCTTCCGTCTCGAGAGACGATGACGCATCACCGTTGGGTTGGGTTGCAGGAAACATCTTTGTGCAGAGCTTTCTGAGACGATGAAGTGCCCTCTCCAGTGGTACTGCAAGCCTGGGCGTGTATTATGGAGAACTAGCTGATACCATGCAGCATATCCCCCCTCCACGCAGGTTCGGACTAGGACTCCGTCTTCCCGTGCAAATGCACGGAGTAAAACAAATAGGGGTGCAAAATTCATGTTATGGAACTGCAGAGGAGCGTTAACAAAAAATAAATGAATTTTAAAAAACAAGTCCCAAAAATGAGTCCATAAATCCTTTTTTTTTAAAAATAGTATATTATAACAAATGCCTTTAAATAATATACGATTAATATATATTATATTATAAAGAAAAATTAGATTTAAAAACATGTCACAGTGAGCTTTATACAGAGTATTTAAACCGTTCGTCTCCGTGCCAGTGGGTAGCTAGGATATTTTGCGCGAGGGGAAAAACATTTAAAAATTTTATATATTTTGTCCTAAGAGATTCCGTTTCAATGTATCTCTCTGTGATAAGCATCTGTAAAACATTTCCAAGGAAATTAACCTCCTTCATTAGTATCAGCGTTGAACTAAATATCATTTATAAAGAGTTACGAACAATTAGTTTCAAATTGTGCTGCAAATGTTATCCAATATTGTTTTTTCCATGAGTAAAATTTATTTTTATGTTTGTATTTTGCATCTGTTAGCTTAAATTTTCTCTTTTAACTTGTATTTCCGAGAATTTTAATTTTCATTGTTTCTTAAATTACAGAATGTCAGACCGAAAAAATAAATTATCTGGTATCCAGCTTAGGAAACGAAGATTAAAGGCAAAAGCATCCTTTAAAAAACAAGCTTTGGATTTAGAAAAGTTTTTAAAAAGTAATTCTAGGCCACGTAAAAGTAAAGAGAATAAAGATGATTTGGACAGCCGTGTAGTTGGGGCCGCTGTTGCTCCAACAGAGCAATGTTCATCAATTGCTGCATGCTCGTCTGACACACAGGTACATAATCGTGTCAAGCAACAAGAAGACAAAGAGGAATGAACGAAAGAGGTAGAAAATGCATCGCATTTGCAGATGGAGACGGATGAAAATCATACTGATACTTTGGTTTTGAATTATGATCCAAGGTTATGGCCTGCAAGTATTTCTGCCAAGAAAGAATTTGTCTTTCGAAGCATGTCCGGCGTCTCTTATGCACAACTTTGTTTTCCCGTCTGATACTTGCGACGGAAGGTTCACATCAAACAACTATATAATACATCTTAAAAATGGAGAGAAAATCCACAGAAATTGGTTGGTGCATTCTGTAGCAAAAGATTCAGTTTTTTTTTCTTCTACTGCAAACTTTTTATAACGGCGACATCTTCTTCGTTTGAAGATGATGGTTATAGAGATTGGCGTCATATAGTACAAATCCTAAAAAATTATGAAAATAAAAAAAAATTTGAAGCCCAAAATTGTTGCTTTGAATTGAGTAGTCCTTTAAAATATTCACAAACAGTAGATGCGAATTCTCAAAGATTTTGGAATGCTGAAAACCTGCACTGGAACGCTGTTTTTCAATATATATTTTCAATCGTCACACTTTTAAGAAAAGCTGCATAGCATTTAGAGGTAGCATTGAAAAATTATATGAATATGATAGTGGACTATTTCTAAAGCTAGTGCAACTATTAGGTGAATTTGATCCTGTCATAGAAGAGCATGTTAGTAGGGCTTTGAAATAAACAACACAAAAGAACCACTTACTTGACCATTCAAAATCAGACCATTCATCTAATTGTAAATAACGTCAAAAGTCATATATTAGATAAAGTGAAAAAATCTAAATAGTCCTCTTTTATATTACATTGCACACCAGACTTAAGTAAAACAGAACAATTGACTTTCGTTATAAGGTATGTGTCGATTGAACAAGAACACATATACATTCATAAAAAAAATTTGGGGTTCTCTTTCGATTGAAAGATCAATAAGTCAACAACATTTCGATGTCGTACTTCGAGAGCTAGAAAAACTGGGTTTGCCCTTAGAAAACAGAGATACCAAGAAAATGATTATGGGGCGAACATGAAAGGACAACATTCAGGGGTGCAACCAAAGATTAGAAACATCAATCCTCTTGCTTTTTTATACCATGTGCTAGCCACTCCATTAACTTGGTAATAAATGACGTGGCAAAATCATCATTGGAAGGAGCCAACTTTTTTAATATTGTCCAAAAATTGTACTTATTTTTTCATCATCAACTTTGAGATGAGCCATTCTTTTGAAGCACATTGAAGAACTAACCTTGAAACCTCTTTGTGACACCAGGTGGGAAAGCGAATTGATTCTTTAAAGCCTTTAAGGTTTCAGATCAGTCAAATAAATATAATGCATTGCTTAAGATTTTCGATAACAAGGATATGGATAACTCAATCAGAGTTGAAGCAGCTTGACTACTTGCACAAATAAAACAATTTACATTGTATGGTTCTGTTGTGATATGGTATGAGGCACTAATCCATGTCAATCCCATTAGTAAACTCATGAAGAGCTAAAATTATAATATAGCATTGGCAATAAAACTTTGGCAATTTCAAAACATTTTTAAACAATTTGAGATCGGACAATCACTTCCATGCCATCCTTGTTGATGCTGGCGAAATGGCATCCGAAATAGATGTCGATACAAAAGTTGCCTAAATTCCAAGACATCGAGTTCTTCGGAAGAAACGACTGTTTAATTAAAATCAGGAGGAGCCCATAATTGATGCACTGTAAAAATACAAAATTGAATTCTTTTACAACCTTGTTGACATTGCAATCAATTCTTTAGAACAAAGATTTCTTCAGCTGCAACATCACAACAGTTACTTCTGTTTTCTATACAATATATATCAGAGGTGGCCAGACTGGTAGCAACTGAGAGCCATTAAAAATGTATATTAAAATATTGTTTAGAGACGCATTGAAGCACTATGGGTCATTAAACCTGGCTTGGAAATTTTCCGAAAAAATATGTGTAACATCTTTCATAAATGTGCGCGTGCCACAATGTGAACACAGGGGAGCAAACTGCTCGCGAACCGCGGGTTGGCCACTGTTGATATATATGAACTAAAAGATGACAGTTCTTATATAATTTTGGAAAATTGCAAAGATTTAGAAACCGTTTTAACGTATCGAGAATCATCGGATATAAATAGAGGGAACTTTGTGATGAAATATCAATGGTCTATTCTCTATTGGAAAAATGTTTAGTGCCTTTGGAAGTTTTGAAATTAATAAGAAAAATGAATTATGCTCCAAACTTGAGCATTGCTTTAAGAATCGTATTAACTCTTCCAATAAGTGTTGCATCCGGAACGTAGTTTTTAAAAACTAAAACTAATCAAGAACTATTTGAGAACAACACAATCCCAAACAAGATTGTCAGATCTCGCTATATTAGCAATTGAGTATGAACTTAGCAACAGCTTAGATGTTTCTAAATTGATTAAGGAATTCTCTGAAGTACAAGTTAATTTTGAAAAAAATTGTCTGAAATACTCAGATTAATTGTCCTTTTTTCAATAAAGCATTTAAGCAAAAATTTATAACTAGTATTTTTGTTAACTACGAAGTTAATGTGTTGTTTTATGTTGTTGTTTTGTTGTTGTTTTTTTACGCTGGCTAAAAAAATATTCTTAAAAGCCATGTGCCCTTGATTAGAACATTTCTATTGTAATTATATAGCTGCGTTTTTTTTTACTTTTGCACGGAGTGGTTCAAAGGCTAAGTCCGGCCCTGTCTCCACGTGAATGGTGTAACCAAAGGAACGACTTGCGTCGATGCAGCTTAATGCCACTAGCACAGCTAAATTTTAGTTGCTTACACGAAATTTGTTTAAATTGTAATTTGACAATAAAAGATTTTTGAAAGCGCAGCGCTCAAAATAAAGTCTTGAAAAACAAAAAAAAACAAAAAAAAACCCCACTCTTTTTGAACATCCGCCAAAACGTAATAACTGTTGTTCAATATAAAAATGAGATTTTTCTCTTTGTCTAACATTTTCTGATTTTTGCAGTTACTGCTTTCAGGCAAAGGGGAAAGGGGAAAATTGCAAAAACTTATGCTTGTTTTAAAGAACATTCATGACTAATTTGGTCCCCGTCCATTATTTGGTTTGCAACAGTAACTGAGAGTGTAAAAGTGAAACATACCTGCAAACATGAACTTATATACATATATATATATATATATATATATATATATATATATATATATATATATATATATACATATATATATACCACTTACGTTTATTAATTCATACATTATTTCGTTTTTATATAATATTATCCCTACTTAAAGTCATTGTATAGATATCTCCCAAGTGATGTTCAGTCAAGAAATGAAAAATATAACTCAACAAGCAAAATTTACTTCATTTCATCGTGTGTAGTGAGTATTCCAAAATTAAATCTAGCTGGAGGTGAATATGATGTTGCTATTGTCATGTACCAAAACATTACACTGAAAGGAAAGATCACACGGCTATGTGCAAACACATCTCTTAAGTTTAGAATTGGTTAGTGGGCATGCTTATATATTTTATTTTCATTTTTCCCCAGTTCTTTATCATGTTTTGAAAGATTATACATTATATAGTCATTCGAAATTGTAAGGGAACATCTTATTTATTTATATTTTTTTTGATATATTTTATATATGATTTATTTTTATTTTTAGAAAAAATAATATTGTTATTATACATAGAAAATCAGTGTGACGGCACATTACCAACCTCTGTTGAAGAAGACTACTAATGAATGTGTTTATTTAAATGGTTTTTTAAAATGAAGGTTTAATTGCATGAATTATTACTAGGGCTGTTAACAATTAATTTAAATTTAATCGTTAATTTTGATTAAAGCCAAAAATTGAAATTTATGGTGTCATAAGTAACATTTATTAAAATACTTGCTGAAAATCGAAATAACACTAGAATTTCTTCTTTGTATGACATCTTTTAACCAACAACGCAAACAGACAAAGGTATTGAAATTATTTGGTTCAAGTGATGAGCGGGTCTTATTGACAATTTAACCAGCCGAGCTGAACAATTATTCACATAGCTTTAGATTGTCTCAGCTGAAGTTTCCGATACTGTAGTGGATGTTTGGTATGCAGCTGATATGTAGCGAAGTGTTAGAACCATGGCATCAATGTTCCCTTTCAGCAGCGTTGCTGCGCATATATTTGACCTACGCCACGCAGGAGTTTAGAATCAGCGCGCAGCAAATTTTGTAAAATATTGCACAAAAAATAGACCTTGTGCAAATTTGCACACAATTTTTTTAACTTTGCACACGGACCAACAAAGCTTAGACTTAGAGTTAACATTGCATGTTAGGCAAACGATTTCTCTCAATGGACACAATAACCTTCATCAAAATTTTGAACATTCACGTCAGTCAATAGTTTAAAACCAAAATGTTCCTGTAATCGTCCGAAAATTAGTTTAAATTTATCGGTCGAAGTATTTTCCAGTACATTTATCAGTTGTGGGTCGATTAATCGTTAAAAAATTTAATCGTTAAAATGTTAACGATTAATCGAGAAATTAATCGTTAATTTCCGAAGCCCTAATTATTTCTATTATTTTTATATATTTTCTTTAATTATAATTTGTTTCTCTTTATTTTTTTTCTATTTTTTGCAATTAAGAAATAATATGTATCTTTAATGTAATAAGAAAGTTGCATGACTGATGTTTAACAAGAGGCATGATATCTGCTAAAAAAATATTTATGTTTGTAATATATTCCTAATCAGAAAACCATAATTATCGAGTACCTGTTTTGTCCTTGGATTACATTAAATTCATAATATTCACCGCCGTTTGTGTTTCGACTACAATATTATGTGTCATAACATACAAAGGTAAAAATAATATAACTTATTATGTATGTATGTATATATATGTTTGCCCTTATCTTTAGATCTTTAAAAATACATTCAATCAAAAACGGATTTAAATAAATGGTGACGCGGTGGTCGCGTGGCAGCGCGGTCGACTGGCATACCAATGGGTTCGAATCCATGTGAAGGCAAGGATTTGTTCCCAAGGTCTAGGGCGTCCCTGAGTCACCCAGCTCCGAATGGGTACCTCACACTAGTTAGGCGGCTCGGTAATGCGTGGAACCCTCATAGCCATGGCCTGTGAACGCTTCATCACTTGCCAACAGATCATATGTCATGGTCTGTGGACGCGATTATCTTCTGCTTAGAAGGAGCGTCTGTATAGATAAGATAAGAAGCTAGATAAGAAATCGCATCTTGCACGTATCTTCTATTGGTGGGGTAAATGCTACGCAAACATAAGCCCGTAGATAACTAAAACAATATTTATTTGTTTACAGCACTAAATAAAAAAATAAAAATAGTTCTCTTTTGGAAATTCACTTAATTAGTTTACATTTTTCAAACAATGAAATCTTCATAAATTGAAATTTCTAAATTTAAATATAAAAAATGAACCAAACCAACATACGAATAGCAATGGTATGTTAATTAAAAATCAATGTAACCACTTTATTATATATGTTTATATATATATATAATTATATATATATATATATATAGGTAAACTTACGAAGATGTTCATCCGGGAAAAAAATTCCAATTTGTAAGTAAAATTATCTTATTTAATGTCAACTTATAACTTCGAACATTTGTTGAAGTAGTTATTATAACATCAAACTTTGAAAATTCATTTTTCTCTTTAGGAAAAGTGCGAACAATTAAGACATATTTATATAGTAAAAGCTTTCCTTTTAGAAGATGGCGTGTTTTTCTATCAATGGTAGTAAATGTACTATACAATAAAGACATGGATATGATTGAATAATTTACTTTGTATAGATTTGAATTGAACGAAAGAAAAGTTAAATTTATGCATTATAGTTTTGTAATGAAATATATTTAAATCTACATCTGAAACAATTTCAGTATATCCCCCAGAAATAATTTCGACACAAATATTGAAGGTAAAATTATTTAAATAAAAGTCAATTATATTACAATTACATATATTCGCCTAAAATATAGTCATAGCCCTGAAAAAAAATAGTTTTTTTGCATCAGAATATCAAGTAATTTAAATTGTTAGTAATAGCAAAGGAGAATTATTTCTTTTTTTTTACTAAAAAAAATCTTTACTTTAAAATGGAATATTCTATTTTCTTTTTTTTTAATTTATTTGTAAATGTCCAATTAATAAATAAAAGTTTTAAAAAAAGATACAAATGGATGTATAAAAAATTTAATGTCCTTAGTTGCGTTAACTAGTATATTTAAATAAAAGTGTCAAATATCATGTGTTTTAATCAAATGGTTATTTTTATTTTATTCCAGTGGATATAAACAATTTCGAAATTTACTCAATAGGCAATGCACAACAAGGTAAAAGCGTTCCTACAATTTATAAAAGGTCTGTGTGCTTCATTTTACAAAACCAAATGAATAAGACTGCATTACTTTAAATATAAATAATGTATTTGTGGCATACATTCTAGAATGCAAATACTGGAGCTGCAATACTTAAATGGAAAATAAACTACAAACATTTCAACAAAATCAATCATATGTTGATCTTTTGGAGTATTGATTCTAGCATACACAATAAATTATAAGTCGTTTATCACAAAAGACAGTTTTTAACTTTCATGTATTTTATAATTAAAAAAAAAGACTTTTCTTAATTTGCTTTATTGGTTCTTTTCTATAAGTTTTGAGCAAACAATTACATTTATTGTCCAATATTAATGGGATTTCTTTTAATGAGATCATAAATGAATACATTTACCATGTATTAATAAACATTTATGTTTACTATTTTAAGATGTGTATTCAAGTATTGACTCCATTCCAAGAAAACTAAAATGTCTATCACAACAAAATCACAATGAAAAGCAAGATAGTTTAATGAGATATCGCGTAGAAGAAGATGTTTATACTGCTGCCACTAAAACAAGTAAATCCATTTATATATTGTTCATTTTGAATTATTTAAACCGATAAACTTTAAAAAATTATATAACATAATTATTTCGTTTACAATCGCTTTTTAACCATTTTCATAACTGTTTTTAAAAAAAATTATTATTGAAATAAGCTTTACAAATAGTAACACTTTGTAAACGTATATAAAAATTCTATTTTTGATGGGATCACAAGATATTTAAATGTAATCTCAAATGTACCATAGAAAATGTCGCAGACTCACACACACATACACACATTCACACACACATAGACAATTATATGTACATTTATATATATATATATATATGTTACAGGCAAAGTGTGAAATTCAGGGATTCTATAGAATGCCTAGGCAATGTATAGAATGCCTGATGGTTTCATGCAAAGTATGAAATGCTTGCTATTTCATACATTTTCTCTAGGCATTCTATAGAATGCCAAGTTGTCGTCCGGCAAAGTATGTAATTGGCCATTTTTCCAGCCACTAATGTTGGCGGTGGTGCTTTGGTCGTTGTTTGATGATTGCGATCAAAACCTGTGAGTATTCAAAGTTATTGTAAGACAACGTTTAACCGGTACGAGTTTCCACGACCAAATCACAGACAATATTGCCAAAATTCTTCTCACGACGTCAGTTTATATCATCCGGCTGAGATTCCTCAGATGTTCTCCCATAACGTTTCCCCTTGGATTGCTGTGTGACCATGTCGGAAGAGAATGTAGTGCTAGGAAAAGAATCACGCCATGCTGACATGCAATGACGGTTCTACGATGAGTTATCTAAAGTAAGAGCGAATGCTGCTAAAAACATCGCTTTTAAAACCGAAACTGTTACCAAAAGTTGGTGGACGATGTGAAAATAGTTACGACCACCATTAAGCAAGAACCACGGCACTATTGGCTGAAGAAACACTATGATGTCATGATGGTGGAAAATAATAGTAAGTGGATCTACCCTGTTAAAGAAGACGTGAGAGACATTCTGTTTTACGTCGCAGACTCCGAGATATTGTACGAACTTCATAAGGCCAAATAGGCTATTGGTTATGGACTACCGTACAGAATGTTGAAAGAACTTTCACCAAAATACAAGAGCGCTACCCGTTATGATATTGAACTGTGTATTAAACGTAGTGAACCTTGCCAGAAAAAAAAGGCGTCAAATAATTCATTGTGGTCAAGCCAATGGCTTTTTCTGAAATCAACTCTTGTTGTCAGGTCAATCTCATCGACTTTCAATCCCATCCTGGTTAGGAATACAAGTTTATAATGGTGTATCATGATCATCCTACCAAGTTCGTAGTTCTCAGGACCCTGAAGACAAAGAGGGGGAAAGAAGTAGCATACAAGCTCGTAGACATATTTTTGTTGCTTGGTGCTCCAATGATTTGCAGTCGGATAACGGCAGGGAAGTTGCAAACAATGTGGTAAGCAGCCTAAAGTTGTACTGGCCCACCTTGAAGATCGTTCATGGTAAGCCGTGCCACATACAAAGCTATGGGAGCGTCGAAAGAGCTAACCAGGACATCGAAAATATGCTGTGTGCTTGGATGCAAGATGAAATAACTGCAATTGGAGTGAGGGGTTACGGTTCGTCCAACTCAAGAACATAGCTGTTAATTCTGGGATTAAAAGATCACCATACGAAGCTCTCTTTGACTGCAGAGCGAAAGTAGGCTTCACAACGTCGCCCCTACCTGAGGATGATTTACAAGATGTGGAAACAGAGGAAGACCTCGAAAAAATAATACAGAGTGTTCATCATGTGTTTTATTTTGTATTAGTTCCACATTTGCTCTTTTTACACTTTGCCTAAACGAAATCCGGTTTTCTATAGAATAAATTTCATACTTTGCCTGAAACCATAAGGAATTCTATACATTGCCTAGGCATTCTATAGAATGCCTGATTGCACACATTGCCTGTAACACACACACACACACACACACACATAAATATATATATATATATATACTTAATTGCATTGTTTGAATTACTATTTCTCAATGTACAACTAATATTTTTTTTAAGTTTGAGAACTTTGTGTGTATTAAAAAATTATTTAACATAAATCTCATTTAATGATTCAAAATTTTCAATCTGAATGCAAAGAAACAGACATCACTGATGATCAGCTTAAAATACAAAAAAATTATCTTATTATCAGAGAAGATATAAATGGTTGCTCCTATACACTGATAACGAAACCTTGTAAGTTGTGGTAAATTAATTTTAATATCTTTATGCAGAGACATAGAAATTCAAAATGATTAATTATTTGACTAGAAGTATATAACCTTTATGTATTCAAACACTTTTCTGGACAGGTCACATGAATCAAACAGAAATGACTGAACTAAAGTCGATTGAACATTGCACTGAAAATATGATATGCACTATAAATGGTCGAATCTCACCTAACAAACACGATGATGAGTAAGAACATAGTCAATTTATGAATTCAAATAAAAGAAAAAAATCAAGTAAGGTGTAGTTTTCATATATAAGGGTGCCTAAAATATTTTAAGTGGATAATCTTGACAATCATTACATGTTTTTTTTTAATGTAATTTTCTTTCTAATACACACAAAGAAACAAAATTATGACTTGAAAAGAAAAAAAAATCTAAATTTAATATTAACATTTATTTTTAATTCATTATTATTATGTATCCTCGCACAGATCAGTATGTGTCATTGAGTCAATCATCAAGGACACCACATACAGCAACATAAAAACATCAGTTGAAACAAATCAAACATATTATTTATAAAAGTATGGTCATGCATGCAGGAATGTGTATTTTTTAAAATAAAAGTGTAAAGAAAAAAAATATTTCAAATTTTGCAGTGATAAAATAACTATTAATAATATGTGTTTGTTTGTTTGTTTGTTTTCCAAACTCAACAAGCTCTGCAATTAATACATATTTTTTTAAAAATTTAATTTAATTTTTAAATTCTTTACTTTTATATTAATGTTGAAATATCTATGTAAAAAAAAACAATTGGCAAAGAATGGACCTATTGAAAGACAATCACAAACAGACAACCACACACAAAATAACAATAAAATAGATTTTAAATAGAAAGTTATAAACATTCTTATTTGATTTCTGATACACAGTGCCTTGCTGATACATTAATTCACAACTTAGACAAATAGTGATGCAAATCCTTTATTTTAGGCTATTTTTCTTTTAATTTTTAATACTTTTAATTCATATATATATATTTTTTTTTAAAAGCGCAGCTGATAATATTTGGTATCTCGTGACTGCATTCATTGAGCCACCAACAGTTCACTAGTATTGGCCTGACTCATTTCTGAAACATTGTAAATGTAGTCAAAAACAAGCTTCCTTGGGATAAAAATTTGCTAAGAAATTAATATTAGTAAGCGAAGATTTAAGAATATGTTCTTTTATTTAAAATGAGATAATACGATGGAGGAAGAGAGGTAAGGGAAATAAAAGGTGAAACAAAAAGTTAGAAAGTGCAAAAAGGAACGTTAAAAAAAATGTACATAAGTTTAAGTGTTATGTTATATTATTTAGTGTACCTGTGAAATAAATGTATGTTTTTATTTAGCATTAATTTATGCAAAGATTGTACATGACGTATTTTTTCATAAATGCAAAAGTTTCTTACGTAATGCCCAATGTTTTCTGCCATCCGTTTTCCTCCACTACCACCTGCTTCAACACTTCGCCCCATCACTTCACTCGAATGTCATATTTTTAAACGTCATACTTTCATTTATGTACTTTTTACATATGTTTTCTTTATATTTATTGAATTGATCATGTTTACTCTTAAGGCTTGAAGAATACTATTTTGTTTTTCTATTGATTTTTCCTTGAATTTTCAATGTTTAATGTTGTTTCTTGTATGACTTGAAAGAGAGTAAGTAAAACATATTTCGAGATATATAAGTCTAAGATATGAAAGCCACATCGGAACGGATTAAACTCGTATCCTCAGGTACCAACATATATATATACATATATATATATATATATATATATATCTGTGTTTATAAAACTATATAATTTGCAATTGTCCCGCAAGTCAGTAGTGTCTGTCGGTCAGTCCTACGCTATGCGAGGTAACTCCCGATAAAAAAAAATAAAAAATTGCTTTCGAGATTATAACAAAATGTGTTGCTCACCATAAAATATTGTGACGTGACGTCATTATTTAAGCTTGTATTAATGTGTGAAGGGAACGAAGTAAAAAGAGCAATGTTTTATTTGATGTGATTAATATTATTATTATTTTTTTGTATTAAATGTCCGTTTTTGTGTATGTGTCCATGTCAATATTACGTACGTAATTATACATTTAATTTTCTATATTAATATATAACATTCGTTTTTTCGGTTTATGAAATTTACAATTGGTTGTCGTTCGGTTGTCAAGTTTCGATGCGTTTTGAACTACAAAGCCATTATTTATTACTGCACATGAAATTTGTCAACTTATGCTTCAGTTTAGCATTTGTTTTTCTTTTATACACTTTGAGATTGCATATTTGTATGTTTAAAAAAATAACATATTTAAAAATCGGACTCCTCCCCACAATATTTTTTTTTAATTGTTATTTACATGCAATATTTTAATGCCTCTTAGACTAATTTTGAATAAAAAATCTTTGCTTTTAATATAAAACTGGAAGGGGTGCTGACTTGACAAAAATGAAAACGTTTATTAGAATTCCTAAACCGTATATATTAAAGTTGATAGTTTAATATTTTCTTTTATCCAGTGCTTAACTTTACTTCAAAGGTTTCATGCAAAATAAAAGTTCGTAGTTATTCATATTTGTAAATAGCTACAATTTTTTATTTACATGTTTTTGATAATGTAAAGGTAATAATGTATGGACCAATGGGCGCATAAACTGACAAGTCATAATAGATCTTGAAAAGTTGCTGACTTCAAACCAATAAAAACGTTTATGTGAATTACTAACACGTGTATATTAAATTTTAAATATGATTAACAGTTGATAAGTTAATATTTTCTGTTATCCTGTGACAAACTTTGCTTACTACGTTTCATGCAAAATAAATAATTATTAACATGTGTAAAATTACAGTTTATTTTTTACATGTTTTGTAAAACATTTGTATTGCGGCTTCAAATCACAAATATGCGTGATGTGGATCACATTAAAGTCACATAATTTATTTTTAACGCACTGTGCTGTATTATTGGTGCACTCATAATTGGTGCGCACTATTCAATGCCGCAAGTTAACGTCCGGCTGACTCCTCAGCAATATTTGTTAACACGTCGAACTTCAAACTTCTTTGCCGCAATATCACTTTATGCTGTGTGTAATTCACTCTGCATTTACTATTATCATAATTATATCATTATTATGCATGCAAACTTATATAACGCGAAGACTAAGCTTGGAGGTTTTCTCATAACACATATATTCGTATATATAATCAAAATATATACTCTGCTATGTCCGTTCGTAACGCTAGATTTTAGAAAGCCCACAGCTAAAAAAAATAAACTCGAAAAATATATTGCAAAAAACCCCCCCAAAAAACACAAACAAACCCGACTATTTTCAAACGTCCGCATAAAATTGTTCAATATGGAAAAGATATCTAATTGTTCTCTCTTGGTCTCTACATTTTCTGATTATTTACTATGCGGCTTTCAGGCAAAAGGGACAATTACAAAAAACTGAAATATATCCATTTTGAAAACTCCCGTCATTTTTGACGGGTAATTCACTAGTATATATATAAACAATATAATTTGCAATTGTCACGCAAGTAGTGTCTGTTAGTCAGTCCGGACGCTAATTAACTTTAGTAAGCAGGGAAAACCAATTTATTGCACCAAATCATCAAATGGTGTGCAAATTAAATATGCGCTGTAAAATAATATTATATGACGTCATTGTTTTCGCTCATATTTTAATTTTGGAAAAGGGAACATTGTAAAAAGAGAGTTAGATGGTGGTTAATTATAAAATAAAAAAACAAAGGGGTCGTCGTAGGCGCCCTGCAGCCCCTATTATAAAATACTTTGTGTACATTTCAGAAAGTTTAATATTTCGTATTTATCAAACAAGGACAAGTTAGTTGGGCTTTTGAAAAAGGTCGGCGCCGTAGGCACCCTAAAAAAGTGCATTTTTTATAAAATAAATAGATTTCAGCTGAAAACTTCCGTCATATAGTCAATAGTACGCTCGCCTCACAAGCTGAGGGGCTTGGGATCGATTCCACGTTAAAGCCACTATAAAAAATGTTGATGTTGACTAACGCTAAGAAAGTCCTCCACTGACCTGAAGAGGGATGCACGCCACCAGGTCTATCAAGCCAGAGAATGTTCTAATGGAAACTAATGGAAACATTAGAACCCCCAACGACTACGGGTTTATAACGACCACGAGGTTATGGGACTAAAAAAAATTTTCTGTATATGTACTCAACATAATTATTAGTTTTATTTTCTTTGGGTTATTTGCATGCATTTAATTAACATAAGTAAAACAAATACATAATCAAAAACTTTAACAAATATAACACATTGTAATGTATTTTTAGCTGTAAATTCCTCGTAAATAATTTTATCCATACGAATATTACTAAATTCATGATCTATTCTCTGGTGTTCATTTTTAAAAATTAATTTTATTTTATTGTGTAACTCTTTTAAGGTGTATATTTGTATGTATATATATATATGTTTTTATTACAAAGAAATATACAAATAATCTAAGGCTATGGATTTTATGTTTGCTATTGCGTCAAAGATATAAAATATGAACATTAAAAATAGCATTTTTAAACGAAAATGGAGTTGTTATAAATTAAAACTAAGACTTCCAAGTGCACGAAAAAACCTGACTCAAAGCCGTATTTTCCATTTCCTTATCAACTTATCACATCCGTGTCAAATCTGTGAATTAAAACGCGTGACTTGCATTCTTTAAGAATATTCTTCCTGTTTCGGCGTATAACAGAAACTCACTCGAACCTTGATGTTAAGGATGTCACCACTACAACTTGAACATTGTAAGTGATAGCGTGGACACTAGAGAATGAATATTGACGTTTAAGTTGGTTTTTTGGTTTTATTGAAAGTCTATAATGGTATAAAATAATAATAGGAAGAATCAAAAACATACATAGACCAAAAGAAAAACCGATAAATGACTAGTAGATAGATAGATAGATAGATAGATAGATAGATAGATAGATAGATAGATAGATAGATAGATGGATAGATGGATAGATGGATGGATGGATGGATGGATGGATGGATGGATGGATGGATGGATGGATGGATGGATGGATGGATGGATGGATGGATGGATGGATGGATGGATGGATGGATGGATGGATGGATGGATGGATGGATGGATGGATGGATGGATGGATGGATGGATGGATGGATGGATGGATGGATGGATGGATGGATGGATGGATGGATGGATGGATGGATGGATGGATGGATGGATGGATGGATGGATGGATGGATGGATGGATGGATGGATGGATGGATGGATAGAAAGATGAACGGATGGATGGATGGATGGATAGAAAGATGAACGGATGGATATCATTATATGACCCTTTCGACATCACGATTTTAAATCGAAGTTCAGTCATTGAACGCTTCGTTACGCACCCTCGAGGTCTGGTGCAACAATGACCCCCCTTGGCAAGAGTACTGGTAACGTTGGCGAACTACCAATATGCTCAAAAGGTCATAATATATTGATTATATCAATTCTTGCGCAAACTTAGTAGTGCAATATATGCCGGCTCTTTTGTTACTAACATATATTTATGTTTGCGTTTTATGAACAATGCTTTCTTTTCGAAAAAAATACTGTAACGACTTACGTTAAAATGCAATTCTGAAACGTGGGACCCCCCTAAGCGCAGTGCTTGGGGCGATTGCCCCAGCTGCCACCCCCAAAGGCCGCTCCTTTATGAATCGTATTCAAACGTTTACCTAATAAACACTAATGTGAACTTTCATTGCCACGACACTTAAAAGAGGGTTTAACTATTGAATCACTATACTAATTAACTCAACTGTTTAATAAACATTGATTTATCTATATATATAAAAATCAAAGTATGTATGTATGTATGTATGCATGTATGTATGTATGTATGTATGTATGTATGTATGTATGTATGTATGTATGTATGTATGTATGTATGTATGTATGTATGTATGTATGTATGTATGTATGTATGTATGTATGTATGTATGTATGTATGTATGTATGTATGTATGTATGTATGTATGTATGTATGTATGTATGTATGTATGTATGTATGTATGTATGTATGTATGTATATATGTATGTATGTATGTCCTTTATAGCTGACTAAACCATTCATCCAATCGCCATGAAACATTTGGAGACTTTTCAATACGCACCTGGGATGGTAATAGGCAAGTTTGTTTTTTTTGCAAAATTGAACACTCATGGGGTGCCGGGGGCCCATAATAGGATTTTTTTCTTATATGAGCTATATAAAAATTGTTTAAGCGTTAGCTATTAGGTAAATTAATGGATCTTAACCAAAATTTGTAAATAACAACTTGGTAGCCAATATTTAAATCCTATAGGACACTAATTACCTAATGTCCATTTCTTTGGCGCTGGGGGCCCAAAATGTCTTTTTTCATAAACGTTTTTGATTTTATTCCCCATTCAATTATTAACTATCTTGAGAAATATAGATAAATATATTCATTATGAAATTTATTGAAAAAACAGGTGTTTTGAACTTGACATCTTGCATTAAGTGAGCCCTGGGGCTCTTAATGTAATTATTTGCTTACATGAATTATATAAAATTAGTTTTTGCGTTATCTACTGAATAAATGAATGGATCTTAGCCAAACTTTTTACATAAAAACTTAGTAGTCCATATTATATGTTTGAGATATTATGTGCCATTCTATTTTTAACGATCTTGGGAAATATATCCATGATGAAACTGAATTAAAATGAACAGCTTTTTGAAATTTACATCTTACATGGAATGGGCCAGGGGCCCCAAATTAATTTTTTTGTTGTTGTGTAACTCAGTTTTTAATGACCTTGAGAAACAAATCCATGATGAGACTGAATTTAAATGAACAGGTTTTCAAAATATACATCTTGAACCGAATGGGCCCGGGGCCCCTTAATGTATTTCTTCCTTACATTAGCTATATAACAATTAGTTTAAGTGTTAGATAATGAGAAAATAACTATTTTTCACCAAACTCGGTATATAAAAACATAAGAGGCTATATTAAATTACTATAGAGCACTGAACTCATAATGCCAATTTCCTCGGGGCTATGGGTACTAAAGGGGCCGTCCATAAAGTACGTCAAGCTATTTTTGACCATTTTAAACTCTCCCCCTCCCCCCTGTCACAAACTGTCACACATCTAGGAACCTCCACCCCCTCTAAAGTACGTCACACTTTCGAACAAAAATGTTGTTTTTTATTAACAAAATAATCAAAATTTAATATAAAACAGCGTGACGTCACACATGGCGGGACCCCCCTCCCCCTGTCACAAACTGTCACATCTTCTTACACCCCCTCCCCCCTCTGGAGCGTGAAGTACTTTATGGACGGCCCCAAATGTGTTTTTTACTAAACTTTTAATATTGTATTCCCCATTCAATTTTACACGATATTGAGAAATATAGATTATTACATTTATATATTTATTATGACATTGATTGAAATGAGCAGATTTTCGAACTTCACATGTTAAACTGAGGGGCTCGGTGAACCTAAATGTAATTCCTTTTTTATCTATATGTATTACTTTTTACTGAGATCATTGCAATGCACGACGTGTATGCTACTAGCTAATAAAATAAATCATAAGAAAACGTTTAAAAGTCCTTAATTGTTATAATGTAATTTCTTGTAATGGTCATTGAACAATTTTGCTTTCTATAACGTCAGTGGTTTAATACATAAGGCATTAGTCCTTTGGCTTAGAAAATATATTTTGACATAATGAAAGTAAAATGTTTTAAATAGATACTAAAGGCTACTGTAAAACAATAACACCAGTCATGCGATCACTTAATCAAGGACAATGCTTTAGACACTGTACTGAGAGCAAAGAATTGTTTCGTTCACTTTAACTTTACTTAAGGGTTCTTTCAAAGAAACACTAGGAAATGATTCAGAAGTTGATTGAATAAAGCTACCATACTTAAGATGAAAAATGAAACTTGGGAGAAGCGCTACTTAACAATTGATACATCCATTTTAAAAAAATCAAAATAAATTTATTCTCGAGAACAAGTTATGATTTGGTTATTGTATGTAGCAAAATGTACAATCAGTTGGTATATGTGATTTAATTAATTTGTTACTGTAAGGAGCTGGTTTTGTTTTAAGTCAAAGTAACATAAAATTCATATTATACGTTACATACTTTACAATGGAAAATTAATAAGTAGACCAAATAAAAGCAGAAGGGTTAGGCAAACAAAATTACAAAGAAAAAATATTTAAAACAAATTAAATATACATATGTGATAATCGAATTTGCCAATGAGCTCAGTTTATAAAAACATATAATTAATGAATAGATCAGCTTTATGTCCTGTATCTAAATATACTTCAACGTTGATGACAAGAGCAGGATTTCAGATATTACATTTGCATTTTATATGCGACCAACATGCCTGATAGAATCTATACAGATGCAAGTTATAATACATTATTTGATTCGCTGGCATCATATGATTTGAATACGTTTGTAAAATATTTTTCTTTTCTTTTGAAACAGTTATTTCTGACACACAATTCCTGATTTTAGATGTGGTGTCTTAAATACATGAGCCAAAATGTTATACTTTCTTCTCTCTTCATTGTTAGTTTCCCATTGTATAATAAATAATTTAGGATGCAAACATAATTTACATACGTTTGTTTACTGATTTGTACTGATGAATCATGGCCGGCTTTAGGCGCACGCAAACTAGGCAGCCACCTAGTGCCTTTGATTAGTATCATCATTAGTGGGGGCCTTGCACAAGAATCTTTCCATATTTATTTTTTTTTAAAAATTCTATTACATTTAGAGCCACCAAATTCACTTCGCCTAGGACCCCCAATTCCTTTAGGCCGGGTCTGGATGAAGAAAATTGTTTTATTTAAACGACTTGTTTTTTTTTAAATCTTTTATTTTTCGCCTATACAGCCCTGTTTGCCAATGTTTCGGGTTTAAGCTTTAATATCAGCAGTTTTAAATCTTAAAGTAGTCTGATCAATTGGTTTAGATGTTAAAAGTTTTGTTAGAAAATTATAACTTGTAGTTTTAAAGATAGTATCCTTTTGTATTATATTTAAAAGTTATTTCATGATCACATAAATTATTACCTCAATGTAAATTCATTGAATTTTTAAATACATATTTATATGATAAAAACAGTTGTATATAAGCAAGTATTACCACATTTTAAAAAATAAAAACAACAAAATAACAAACACACTACTTAAATAGCTTATGTGGAGACTGACGTCAGGTCTCATGAAAGACTGCACTTATTCACAGCGTTATTTGGTTAGACTTGTGGTTTTGCCTTCATGACCTATACAAGAGAGGGTATTAAAGCGTCTCCGGGAAGAAAAACAAAATCAGAGCCCGCTTATAATTTTCTTTGTATTTGTTTTTTTTTCTCCCATTGTTTAGATCTAGTACCTTTTTACGAATATTTCTTTAAAAAGAAAATTATTTATAACTTGAACATTTATTTATAACTTATAATCTATATATATATATATATATATATATATATATATATATATATATATATATATATATATATATATATAATTCATTAAAGCAAGAGCGAGTATATTCAAAAAAGCATGACAAATTACGCTCGCTGGGGTCGACAATTCACAGTTTTAGGTTGAATAAGCGAATAAGATGCCCAGAGGAAATATTATTCTTTTAAAATGTTTGTTTATGCCCGTTCTTTTCCCCCTTTTCTTGCGAATATGGATGACCCTGGCTAGGGTCGGTCAATCACAGTTTATGTTTGGAAAGTGATGGGAGTAAAGGGTGGGGACGGAGGGCAGCTATCAACTTCCGCAGTGCGCATGTGTCGAGACCAAAAATGCATCGGCGTTTTTTCCCTCCGGACGTTGACTTGCTTTGTTTTCATTTTTTTAGTTTTGCTGCTAGTGTCATTTCTCTCCGTCTTTCCTTTATTTGCTCTATCTAAAATTAGCAAGTCTGCGGCGAATGCTACGCCGTAGGTCGCATCAAGTCTATTTGATTTTCAACCATGTTTTGAAGTCATTTTTTTCCGAATAGAAATTGATTTAACGGGAAGCTATTAACAATGTAACTGGAATGTTTTGCTTGTATCGATTTAAGGAAGTTTAACTTTAAAAAAAAACCAGTCCGTTTATTATATTTCCTGTTTTATTTTAACTTTGAAATGATCAGATTAGATATTTTCTTTAATGCTATTAAGAAACAGTTAATAATTTCCCTTTACGTGCCAAACTTTTCTTAACATTTCTGAAAACGTAACTTTTACATGGAGTAATTGTTTTTTAAATATATTAAAATATGTTTAATAATAATAAACAAAGTGATAATAATTTGTAAGAGCACTTTAAATACATCTTCTTTTAAATACAATGAACGTGAAATAATAACTTAAGAAGATTTTATAATATTTAGAAAACAGTTTTCTCATTAACTTGTAGCTTGATATTGAAATGTTGTTGTTTGTTTGTTTTTAAGGGTTTTTTTTTGTACATTTATTTGCTATTTTAATAAGAGGTGTCACGAGGGTTGATGTCAACCAGTGCGGTAGCTCAAGGTGTGACCCCCTGACAACCTACCCATAGACCTCCTCCGAGTCTGCCAGTGATAAATGACCGGGACACTGACTTTTTACACTTTGGTGTCACCTGGTACAGTCCGCACCACCAAGCACCCCGCTTCTGACGCCTCTGATTATAGTAGACTTTATGAAACAAAATGAAACACAGCAACCACAACAAGAGGAGACAACTATGTCTAGTTGGTAAAAAATATAGATAAAGTATTAACTCCCATTTCTGCTTGATGTTACAATTTTGTAAGGGGAAAGTCCACAGCTTATGTATAATGTCACATTATAATTAGTGAGACTCGCCTTTCTAGAAACAAAAAAGTCTGCGCCTTAGCAATTTTATCGAATAAAACTTTAATTTAAAAAATGTAAGACTTGACATAATCCATGAATACGTTTGGGCCACAATTATCTTCAGTATGGTATGTAATGCGTAAGATACAATAAAACAGGTTTAAATATATTGTATACACACAAAGCAAAGATTTGTTAATCAAGTTTCAAAGTTAAAAAAGAAGTCTGTAATATAAGGTGTTAGCTGCGATATTCATTTTTTTTAAATGTTTAAAAAACTACAATCTACAAATATATACAAGTCCAATAAATGCATTGAGGCTAATCTCAGCTCTTACTTTCAGAGATAATTCTTCTATAGTGTTCTAGATTGATCACAAGTTTGTATATCCTACTGAAATCATTTTCTGCGTGTCAATCATCAGCATCTTGTTTAGTAACAGTTCTCAGGCAATTAACATTTTGCTACCAATGAACCATGCAATTAAAATAATAATAATACTGAAACACAAAATTTTGTTACCAATTGAACTTTTCTCATATATATTTATCAGCAATCATAGTTAAACGCACGCACAAATGATATAAAAAGACATTGGACCTGATGGCTTTCGTTCTAAGTACCATAATATATAACATTTTTTCTTTACTTTTTTTTTATTCGTATTTTTGTTTTTGAGGGAATTAACGATTAATTTCTCGATTAATCGATAAATTTGTTTAACAGTTAAAAATTATTTTAACGATTAATCGACCCACCACTTATAAATGTACTGGAAGTCAAAAAGTAAAATATTTTGGCCGATAAATATAAACTAATATCCTGACGATTACACGTACATTTTGGTTTTAAACTAGTGATTGAATTGAATGTTCAAAATGTTGATAAAGGTTATGTGTCCATTGAGAGAAATCGTTTGCCTACCATGCAATGTTCCCTCTAAGTATAAGCTTCGTTGGTCAGTGTGCAAAGTTTAAAAAAAACAACTCGTGTGCAAAGTTGCAAGACATCCATTTTTTGTGCAATATTTTACCAAATTTGCTGCGCGGTGATTCTAAACTCCTTCGTGGCGTCGGTCAAATATATGCGCAGCCGCGCTGCTTAGAGGTAAAATTGCTACCATGGTTCTTTCATTTCGCTTACATATCACCTGGAAACCAAACATCCACTACAGTATCAGAAACGTCAGCTGAGACAATCGAAAGCTATGTGAACGATTGTTCAGTTCGGCTGGTTATATTTTCAACAAGACCCGCTCATCACTTGAACCAAATAATGTCACAACACTTGTTTGTTTGCGTTGTTGATTAAAAGATGTGATATACAGAAAACATTCCAGTGTTATTTTAATTTATGACAAGTACGTTTAATAAATGTTACTTATGACACAATAAATTTCAATTTTTGGCTTTAATCGAAATTAACGATTAATTAACTTTACTTTAATTAAATAAATTGAAGAAAGGGGGTTCGGGGACCAATTGTTTTTTTTAAAATAAAAATCAACACTATTTAACATTGCTATTGATTATAAGTTGCACAAAGTTATGGAATTCATGAGGTGTGGAAGTTAGTAAGGTTTGCATGGCATTACATACAAATTTGGTAACCATATCAAAATTGATGATTGGATAACTTTAAAATGTTTACATATATAATATATCTTAGTTATATATTATGCATTTCTGTTTGGTACCACACATTGAAGAGTCGTCGTGTGATCTAAATCATGTCTATAATATCTTCTTGAACAGGTTAAACGATGGTCATAAACGTAAATCGTTTCTTTAGTGCCACTTCAAATTTAGAAAATGTATGTGAATGTGGTCATCTATCGATGCAATATAAAAAAAAATACACATTCAAAATGTAAAACGTGTAACTTTTCTCGATGAATGAACATTTTATACCATTGTGGCAACCCTATTAAGCTTATATTTTTGCGTGGAGAGAGAGAGTTAAGAAAATTTAGCAAATTCTGACTTAAATGTGTTTAAAGATTTAAACAATTAAAACTAACGTTCATAATGATTATTTCTTTGATTTTAAGAAAATAAGAGAATATAAGAACAAAGCGTTATGTATGTTGCTGTTCACTGAAATGTTTTAAATATTTCATCATGTTTCCGAAACAAGTATAAATAGATGAACATTTATGATTACTTTAAGCTGCTTCTTTTTTTCTTCATAACCTATTCTGGTGGAGATCACTAGTATAGGATTTTTGTAAATCAGCAAAATTTTTAGAGATTTGTTTACTTTTTGTTTTAATATAATTAGTCGGGATACTTTTTTTCTGGTGCATTCTTGTGCTTCACTCTATGTAAAGTCATAAACCGCAACGTTGTTTTAGTTGTTGATTGTTGTTACCCGAACAGGCTGCAAACACATTGATGTGGTGTCCGAACGGGTCATTAAATTGTGTCTTTGTTGTCTTTTGTTTAGTTATTTTAATTGCCGGGAATGTCGCGGGGTTTCAAAAATCTTGACTCACCACTTTTGTCTTTTAGCGAAGCCCATCTATCGTTAATTTTCTATTTGCCTTAAAAAATACAGATGTTTTTATCTAAGTTACTTGTTATGTTCTTGACAATAAACAATATTGATAAACTCAGAATTGATGTAAGAACACTAAAATTCCCAGAACATAGCATTTCAAATAAAATATTGGTTATAAAAAAAAGATTTAAAAAAAAACTGTAATTTCATATGAACATATGTTAAATATTAAAACGATTTGATGAACATAGAGTTAAGCAATATACAATTAGTTGTAATAATTTTCTTCAGAAAAATGCTTGTTAAAATTAAAGTATGTATATATATATATATATATATATATATATATATATATATATAAACATTAATTAATTAACCTTAATCGATTAATCGTTAACCATTTTAATCAATTAAAATTAATTTGATCGATTAAAATTCGATAAAATGTAAGAAAAATTGTCTAATATTTTTGTCCGATTTATTCATAATCTATATTTTGTTGTTTACTCACACAATAGTACCTGATATTTTTAGTATTTGAAGAGCTCAAAGGAAGAAACGGCTATCTCACATTTTTGTAGTTTAGAGATATTCATGTTTTTGAGTTCAAAATTATACAGATTTCTTATAAATTAACCAATTTTTAATAGGGTCAAATACATAATTTTTTCATAAAACCTCATTCAGAACATTCTATTTTTGATCCTCTATCAGATACAGGGGATAACTAAAAAACTCAAAAATGCCACATAGCCGTTTCTTCCCCTGTGGTCTTCATTTATTTAGAAGTGCATAAGTAAACAAAAAAAAGTTTTACTTCCTTATTTCTTGCACAAAATGTGGAGCAACTGAATTACCGCGATTTCACCGATTTCGAGAAATAATGAATCGAGACCGAACGGGATCTAAAGATGAGTTAAAAAGGTTAAATTAAGCAAAATTTATCGATTAATCGATTAATTTTTTACCCCGGTTAATCGGAAAAAAAATAGTTAATACCAGCCCTAATAAATATATACAAAAATAAATTGAAAAATAAAAAATAAAAATTCAACGAATGAAAAAAAAAGACACAAACAGTAGAGTGCACGTTGTCTTGTGTTTTATTTTATAAGCAATTTATTTTTAAAATTATTTTTTTAAAAAGTATGAATACTAAAAATAATAAATTGCTAATTAAATAGCGCTGTATCCCAGTAAGGAACCGGGCTCTGAGCGCTGTACATAAAGATAATAACATACATATAGGTATTTAATAAACATTGATATCATAACAACCACCTAAATGACAGTATGTTACACATAAGCTACGTTAATCATTAAAATAAATGTTGTTTCATTAATTTTGAAAATTAATTTTGAAAAGATGCGTCTTAAGTGCAGTCTTAAAGGACTTAATAGTTGGAATACTACGGATATGTCATGGTTGAGAATTCCATTGTTTGGCTGCACAAAAAGAGAAAGACATTTCGCCAAATGTTTTTGTGCGTGTCTTAGGAACAGAGAGAATGCGCGTGTCTGCAGAAGAGCGTAGCTGACGAGTGGGTGAGTAGACCGACATAATTTTAGTAGGATAGGAAGGGCATGAGTCAGAAAAACGTTGTGAGCAAGAAATGTCAATTTGCAGACGGCGTAGTGTGCCGTCGGGTCAGAAACCAGGTTTGCCGCCCCCCAAACAGAAAAATATGTTTATGGTATATAGAAAAGATAGTTTTATTAGAAAGCAATACAATGAACACTATCCATTTTTATGTTAGAAATAAATAGAAGAGTCTTCATTTCTTGATGATAATTTACGTTTTCTGCTTTTCCTCATTGCACCATCCTTGATGTATCATTATTTTCAGCCCTGCAAAACTCAATAGCATAAAAGCTAAAAATTAGTACAATTTTGTTGTATTCCACATTGATCGTAATCATTTTTTCATTAAATTAATTTAAGAAAAGCTTCTCTCACACTCACAGCTAGCATTACATATGGCAGATTAAGGAATATTAGATTAATGATATTATATTAGGCACTTTAACTTGGGGCTTAAAATTCTAAATAAACTTGAATTAATCATATCAGCTTGAATTCAATAATTACTTTTTTTTACCCGTTAGGTAAAATAGTCCTTGTTTTACATGTCTGTGAGATACTTACTCTAATTTGAAGGCATTATTTTATAGTCCTGTAAATTAGCTGCAACTGCAAAAGTCTCACATAATTTTTACAGCAACGTCACATTATGAAGAATAAAACTTTCTTCGTAACTTTTTTTTCTCAAATAACATGGCTACACATTCGCAAGGATAGTCCATACATTTCTCTCTCGTTCTTTGACTAGAAGGTCCAATTAAAATGATAACGTATCCCAATAAAAGTTTAGCAAATTTTTAAAGCAAAGACACACTTTAAGTATTACAACAGTTTCTCTGTGAGTAGCCTCCTCAAACATTTTATCACTATAACTTCTGGCATCATTGACTTCATCAAGTACATGTTTCCAGATAGTACATAATTCCAAATAAAAAAATACATTAAAAAAAAAGTTGAAAAGAAAAAGATGGCAATGTGAATAACAAAGTTCCTGCTTTTGTTTGTGTGTTTTGTTCTTCGTCTGCCTCTGTTAGTTTTTATAGAGCTTTCAAAATAACCTCAAAATGGCCCCATGGTATATTCACTATTTTGTATCCTAATTCCCGAACTCTGTTTAATTAATTAATTGTCTGTAGCAGCAATTCAATTTTTCAATGTTTCGTGGACACGCAGAAGAATGCGTAACAGCGTTTTGTTCTTTACGTGCTGTTTCAACTGAAACTAACTCTCCATCAATTTTTGGTTCACTTTGAATATGACATTCTCTTTTGGGTCGAGTTTTACACTCTTAAGACCCGAAATCATGGTTAATTAAATTTTTTAGCCAAGTAATAATTACAAATAGAGATTGATGTCTTTTAGTCTTTATTGAGCTACTCTCTACTTTCCAGCCATTTTCCAGAAGTATTAACTTACGTTGGGTTTCTGCGGATCATTTGTGTATACCATTATTTATTTAAAATAATTTTAGATCATTCATAAGTAGATTCATTTTTATTTCAATGAAATATTTGAAATATTCTATAACGTCTACCTTCTGATTTTTAATCTTTACACATCTCACAACTGGCTTTATGTTTGATCCTTATGTAAAATATGTCAAAATTGAATACAATGGATTAATATGTTATCTCTTGTACCCAGAAAAATGATTTTTGGCGAACTGTATCGTTTAAAACAGCAATAAGATCTAGTTGAATTTGAGGTGACAAGTTCTTTACCATTTTTCACATGATGTTCTCGAAGCACTGAATCGTATTATGTTAGCAGATGCATCAGTACATCAACAATAATATTAAGGAAACGCCAAGGAAAAAAATTAAAGAAATGATCGAACTTTATTTAATATCTAAAAGTGTATAATGCCAAAACATAAAACTTCATAATGAATCTAAAGTCATAGACTTTCTTTTTACGTTTTTCATCTTTAGAAGCTAATTAACAATGAGGAATTTACAGCCCCAAAAAATTGCCGACCCCCAACAAATTGCCTCCCCCCCCCTGGAGCATTTGATTGGCTCATGTATGAAATTGATCGGTTACAGTAATTTCCGCTTCTACAACAAGAGTGGCTGTCAAATTTTAAGAATCGATTTTAAGACACCCGCGAATCAGTGTCACGTTTTCATACTTCTTAAACCTCTTGGTTGTTAAGTTTATTAGTATATGTATCAGAATAATGTATACTAGACGCCCCACAGCGTAGCATACGCCGAAGAATTGCTCATAGATAGTGCAAAGAAAAAAAAAGGGGGAGGGGGAACGGACACAAACAGTAGCACGAACAAATGGGAACAACGCGAGTGAACGTTGGGGGACCACCTAAGCATTTTTGGCACCGAAGCATTTTTGGGAAGTATTTCAGACATCGCTACAAGTTCTGCTTTGTCACCATATACTCCAGAAGTATTCATGTACTGAAAGTATTGTTGAGAGTGTATGACTACGTTTCCGTCAGTGAGAACAACGGAGAGCTCGTCGCCGAAGTTATACCAATGTTGAGAAACAAATATTTCAGCTATGAAGCCAAGTTGGATACCAACAACTTCGTCCATGAATGAAATAGGCGACCAATAGAAACAGATTGTTACCTGGTGAAGGAATTGGTATAACATTGAACGAAGCTTTTTTCCGTGACATGCGATGCGGTGTTTATGTTCGCTAAGAAAAAGGGGGGGGGGAGAACGGGCATACGCATTTTTAAAAATTTAAAAAAAAATGTTGCCGCTTGGGCTTGAACCTAAGACCTTCCGCATATCAGGCGGGTGTAATAACCAATACACTACGAAATACATGCACACTGTGAAGGAACAACGAAGTGAATATAAAAAAAAATGCTGGTCTCAAGACATGCCTCACCTACCACTACCTTCGCTTGCCAACAGTTAACTGTGATTAGTCGACCCTAGCGAGGGTCATTCGTCATGCTTGGTTGCACATACTTGCAGCTTGTTTCGCATGGTCCCACGAAGAGAATTATATATATACTAGACGCCCCGCGGCGTAGCATACGCCGCAGACTTGCTCATGGAGAGTGAAAAGAAAGTTGAGAAAGAACGGACACAAACTACAGCACGAAGAAATCAAAACAACGCGAGTGAACGTCGGTTTGGGGGGGGGGACTGCCAACTCATTGTTTATTTTCGAGACATTTGCAGGCGAAATTCGGTACACCCCTAACTTCTATGAAGTCAGCTGTAAAACGATAATCGGAGTTACATAATCGATAATCGGTTTTCAAAAAAACAAAACAAAACAAAAAAACACGCAATTAACAACCCTAAATATGACTAACCCTCGCTAGGATCGGCCAAACAAAGTTTATGTTTAAGGGATGGTAGTAATAAATGGGAGGCGGGTAACAACAACCTAAGTGTGCATGTCTTCACCTTTGCTCGCTATTTTTTATTTACTTGGTGCTGCTTTTTGTGTCTGTACTCTCACCCCCCCCCCAACCGTTCTTTGCACTGTATATGATGAGCCAGTCTGCGGCGTATGCTATGCAATAAAGAGGTAACAGAACGGGCACAAACAGACATTTAAAACAATATATATTCGCCGGGGCTTGAACCCAGGACCTTCCTCGCATGAGGCGGACGTGTTAACCAGTACACTACGAATCTCACGTTTTCTGTGAAGGAACAACGCAAGTGAAACGCAAGGGCCATTGTTGGTCACCCCTCCACTACCTTCGCTTGTCAACCGTTAACTGTGTTTAGTTGACCCGAGCGAGGTCATTCGTCATGCTCGGTTGCACATACTTGCAGCTTGCTTGCCTGGCATGGTCACATGAAGAGAATTATATATATAGATAAATATATATATATATATATATATATTCAATATGGAGTTTGAAGTTTTAGCAGTAAACAAGTTCACATATTTTAGGATAGTTAATGTATTTTTTTTTATAAATTTCTTATTTTAAAAATGTGTTCATTTTTAGAAGCTAATTAGGGAAGAGAACTTTACCGCCCCTAAAATGTGCCGCCCTGTTCATTTGCCCCCCTTGCCCCACTCTCGCTACGTCATTGTCACTTTGTAATCAATTCGGGCTTTTATATGTAGCTAATAAAGTGAGTAGAGTAGCGGAGTAACATAGTAATGCTGTTTGCCTTAAGAACTAGTCTGGCATCTGAATTTTTTAACATGCTCTAGTTTTTCAATGCATTGTTTTAGCGGTACTGAAGGAATATAATTTTAATAATCAATACGAGCTAGAACGAGATCACAGCCTAGAGTTTTTGTTACACTAACTGTTAAGTAATGACGGATTGAGCTGATCTGACGAATGGCGGCGTAAGCAGAGCGACAGATATGACTGATGAAGCTGCTGGTAGATATTAATAAATATTATTATTATTATTCTTGCTAATGAGGTCTTTATTGCAACTAAATCATAATAGTCAAGATACTCGGGATTGCCCTCAAAGTAGAAGCTAATTCAGAAGTTCCCAACCTGTGTGTCACGATGGGTTTTCTGGTGGTCAATAAATGTTGACTTACAACATTCACTAAATTGCAAATTTGCTCTATTTTGTAGATAAATGTATCGAAAAAGTCTTATTTACATTTCATTGGGGTCGCGGTTCACATAACTTTTATAAAATGGGGTCGCCGCCCAGAAACTAATGGGAACCACTGAGCTAATGGATAAACGCTTCCCAATTCTGATCATTAGAAGTGTGTAAAAAGATATTAATACCAGATGGCAACTTTTTTTTTAATTTGGTCCTCTTTTGATGAAAAAAAGGTACAATTATTTTAATTTTAATTGAAGTTCATAAATTATACTAAAAAGAGATTATATACTAAAGGAATAAAATGAATTTCACATTTTTTTTTAAATTAACAAAACCGTAAAAAATGTATAATAGTAATGAATTTTTTAAGAACTCATTTTTGTGAGAGATAAATTTTCTTTTATTAATGCTTATCACAAATGACTTTCTTATTCATTAAAAAATATATATATACAGTATATATATATATATATATAAATAATAATAATAATAAAAAAAATTGTTATTGCCATATAATTGTAAACATGTTTACATTTTTAAAAAAGTGCAGCAATAATTTATTTAAGTTTAACTTTCATAAAAAAAGCATTAGTTTCAATAAAAATAATTTTTAAAAGAATTATTATAAAAAAATAATAATAATAAATAAAACAACTGTGTAAGTGTAGTGACAATTGTCTTTGCTATTATTTATTCAAATTTACCATTCCAGAGTGCATCCAACACTCAAAAGTAGGCAAATAATATTACTAATCATAGTTATAAAATACAGTCGGCACTCTCTAAGTCGAACTTCCATAAGTCGAAAACCTCCCTATAGTATAGTATATTTAGAATTTATTGTTAAGTCCCAGCCAAATACTGCGCCTATTAAGCTATTTTCCCTTTAACTACAAAACTCCGTAAATTGAATTTTTATTTCGGTCCCTTTAAGTTCGACTTAGAGAGTCCGACTATAATTATAATTTAATTTTTTTTTAAATTTAAATTCAATAAAATTAGCAATGTCATTTGGGAAAAGACCACATTAAAACATTTGCAAATAAAAGGCAGTAATCATTAGCCTTAGCAAATGTTTAGGATAAGGAGGGGAAACACAACAATTTAAAAAAAGGAACATTTCGTCGGCAACAAAAGTACGACAATACTTCAGAGGAAAAAAAAAGTAAGATAAGACAATGAAGGGGAAATAAGTATCCAAAAAATGAGAACCAATAATTTTAGGATGATATCAATATGGGGCTGTCTATAAATTACGTCAACAAAATAGGGGGGGGGGAGGTGGTATGAAAATTTTTGACAATTGTTGACAAAGGGGAGGGGGGAGGTCAAGAAAAGTTGACGTCAACAATGTTACTTTAACTTTTTAAAAAAAAATTAATTAGTTAACAAAGGAAAATTAGACAGCGCGTGTACTCCTGTGTTACACACTCGCCCAACCATCAGTATTTTAATTGAACTAACCTTATTCCTAATTTTTTAAAACTGTGCTGTGCTTTACATACCCACACAATAATAATATAGACACATGAGATGTTTACTGGTAACACCTATTTTTTCAAAGTTGTTGTTTAGACAAATATATCAAGAGTGCTGTGAAAATAAACAAACAATTAAATAGGATATTAAATTTAATTTAAAATACTGCATATAAACAATTCTTTTTGCTTTAGCAGGGCAGGTGTCACCAAATAAAGTCTCCCCCAAAATAAAGTCTCCCACCGTAGAGTTTATTTTAAAACAAATTTGCCACCGGAGACTTTGTTTTAAAAGGAAGTCTCCGCGGCTAAAACAAATCCTCCCCTTAATTATTGGAAATTACAAATAATTTTTTTATTTAACTTTATGACTTACAACATAATTTGTATTTATTCCACATGCATGTGTGTATGATTTTTGGAAATTCAGCAATCATAAGCTTAGCCAGGAGTGTAGCAATTTGCGGGCTTAGTGGGTGTATGCCCGTATAGACACATATTTCGAGTAGGTTAATTGCACATAGTTATTTAAAAGAATAACAGACAAATGAACTGAAATACAAAGATGATCAAGTAATACGAGAATGTGACACAGATGACTTTCTTTACGTTTGTGAGTAGCACCTTTGGTGAGGATTTAAATGAAATTTGCGATTTCTTTGTGTGCATTATAATTATTTAAAAATATTATGACCGTCTTTTAGAGGCCATCAATAAATTACGTGACGCTCCAGGGGTGTGACAGTTTGTGACAGGGGGGAAGGGGCTGTCCGGCCATTAGTTTTATCTTATTGTTGCGTTCTGGGTTCTGGATGCATGAAGACTAAGTCTCGACTCTTGTCAAAGGATAATATTTTTATTTTATAGTCAGCTACATATTTACATCAGTATGTTCAGGTACACAAACGTAATCCTTCCACAATGCCACTTACTTTTAAGTTCGTACAAGGGACTCTCTGTCCGTAATGCTAGCCGTACTTCACTCTAACATCGAGCACACCTCGATGTGTTACAGCAAGTCGAACTACCCTCTGTCACTCAACCCTAGTCCTCACAAGGACTTTTCACCTCTTACTCGTTCAGTACTCTTCTGTGTTCCCCTCTCTCTGTCTCACACAACACTATTTATACTGTCTAACGCTCATACCGAGTGACTACAACTAACACTATTATTTACAAGTGAGCTCTTGTCAAGTCACGCCTTGACCCGAGTTCATGACCAAGTTACCACAAAGTCATCACAATTATTCGCAGTGTGATTCTCATACCCTGACACTTATGTTATCTTAAATTTCAATTATTTTGTTAATAAAATAGCGTGATGTACTTTATGGACGGCCCAATACCGGTAGTGTTTACTAAATTTACAGCAGAAATTTAGCAAATCCAAGTAGCCAAGCTTTGTAAATTTATTTAAAAAATTAAAGTTTACTCTTAAAATATATTTTTAAAAACATTATTTTAAAAGGGATTACTTTATGTGTAGCCGTCTCAAGACAGCATATGCCAAGACTTAGACACACACAAATTAGGTCACGCGTTTAAACAATGAGTGTCGTGGCCTGGGTTGGAGTAAACCGATAAGTTAAATTTATTGTGTAGCCCAGATCACAGTACTGTGGAGATCTGGGTTAAGGTGAGGCGCACGCTTAGTTAGTTTGTTAAAGAAGTATCAAATCTATATAAACTTGAAACGCGCTTTGTTTAGATTGTAAATATTTTTTTTAATAATTTATAGTATATATTAGAAAATTAATTAAAAAAATTATTTTATAAAATAGATATATATATCAAACTTTTAGTTTTCTTCATTCATGGGTTATTTTAATTTACATAATTTTTTTTCTCCTCAAATTTACGCATAATTTTAAGGGTATAAATAAAGTTAACTAATTTTTTTTTACTGCCGTCACGTATATATTTACGACCCCACATTTTTAGACTATTTAAAGAATGAAATATTTGTAACAGCAGCTATAAGAAAGGTAACTACCTACCCAACTTCTCTCTAAAAGGCAAAGTGCTGCTTATATCAAAGCGCTAAAAAACTAAATTATAAATTGTTTACATGTAATGAAGCTTCCAAAAGAATTTAAAGAAACTAACAAGTCTAATTAAAATTTAAAAAAAAACTTGCAATAAAATTTGCGCAGCTTTGTTAGTTAATGGATCATATGGAATGGGACTGCGATAAAGCTTTTAACTAAAATACAAAATACACAAACATATTGGGCAATAAAAACAATAAATTTAAGCTTTATTTTAAATTAACACGACAATAGACGTTTCGGCTAATGCCTTCATCTGTAAAAACATTAAATAGGTACTTACATATATTTAAATTCTTAAAACATATTATATCATAAAATAATTTTTAAAATGTATGTAAAATCAAAAGATAGAGAAAACAAAAACAAAAAAGGACACGGGATATAGGAAAAAGGAAGTGTCTTAAGTTACTGTGAAAACCACAACGGGAAAAAGATTCTGCAGTTGGGTAAAATTATGAATTTGGTTAATTCCATATGGAGCCAATGTACCAAATCGTTTTATAAGTCTATTTTCCATGTGGATCCTATCATGGGTATTGCTTGCATATAAAATACCAGTAACTGCATTATCTGAAATACCGTCATGGTCAACACTGTTAAAATGTTTACACACAGGACAATGAGCCTGTTTATTTATATTATACAGGGGTTCTCGAAACCGATCTCCAAGACGACGATCTGTCTCACCCACGTACATTTTATTACACCTCTTGCAAAGAATTGCATAAATCACGTTGCGACTTGTGCAAGTGAATCTATCTTTTATTATTAAATTTTCAAGAGGGAAATAAAGTTTGTTAATTTCAATCACATATGGACAAGTATTGCAACGGTTATGGTTGAAACCTTATGTTCCAATATGTACTTTCATTGTGGGCAAATGACTTCTTACAAGTATATCTCTGAGACTTCTATCTCTCCGGAAAGCAAAAAGAGGAGATTTTTTGAAGATCTGCTGAGTTAGAGGGTCAGCCATGAGGATTGGTCGGTTTTTGAGAATCACCTTTATAAGGAAAGTAAATTTATTTTTGTATCTTTCCTGAAAAAATCAAGTAATTATAATTGCAAATTATTTTTTTACAATTTTTTTTGTCAAGTATATAAAAAGGGGAAATTATTTTTGAAAATGCATTACCATCAAACAATACTTGTTTCTTTTTTACAATTCACATTACCACAATAAATATTGTCAATATTTTTTGTTCGGACATAAATATGAATTCACAGAATTATAACTGATAATCCACATGAAATTTTATTGTTTTATTTAAATAAAAGAAGCTAAGTGTCACATCTGACTTTCTATTTGTTTGCCTTCCAGATTTAGTCCACAGTTCACAATTTATATTTAAGATTTTCAATCTGCACAGTCTTCTGTGTTTTAGTGATATCATTTGAAGAACTTGGAATAGTATCAACTTTGTTGCAATCCACCTAGAGCTCTGTGAAATGTATCTGGAGGTAACGGTTTGGGCGAATCAGTTCCTGTATGACAGGATTTTCTTTACTCCACTCAGAAAGAGAATATAACTTTTCATCCTAGTACTAGTAATGTAAATAAAATGAAAGAAAGGTGTTTTCTAATACCTTTATGTTTTACTTAGGCCATTCATTTAGGGTGTTGCATTTATGTTTAAGCTGGTCACTTTAATCAAAATTGCACATAAAGTTATTATATGCTTTTGTTACTTTTATATCTGGTTGTCTCATAAATAATAGTCTAAAACTCACTCCACTTTTGTTCTTTTGTTAACAAATGAAAATCCATTCAATGAGATGTAATTTGAAACAATAGAGGCTGTCTTATTGTCTCCCCACTGAAATGTTAAATTTTTATAGCCTCTTATTCATCTCATATCATCTCGCTTTGATTTCTTTTCATAGATATTTATGTCTTTCAAGTTCATTGCGAAAACATTTCCATTTTTAAGAATTTGTCCCACCTGCACATATTCCTATGACCAAAAAGTCTTTTAACAACTTGTATCTAGTATGAAAATTATTTTTAAAAACACTTGGCAGCCTTGTGTTTCGACAAAGTTGAAGTCGACTAATATTTTTTATCACTGAATCACTGAATAAATGTATTATTGAATTATTCACATATACTTCATATACATTTGATATCCAAGAAATTTGTAGAACTCCTCTGCTGAAACATCAAATCAACCACTGTAGACTGTGGATGAAGGGCTTAGTAGGTCCCAGGTTTGAAGCATATTTATTGGTATAGTTGACAAATTTTTCAACCAAATCCAAGGTAAAAAACAATTCATTGAAATCTTGTGCCTCACACTCACTGATTCTCCAGTTTAATTTCTTCCCTGATATGTAGCCTGGCTTTCTTTCTGGCTGGGAGAAAGTTTGGAATAGAGACTGTTTGGCCATCATCATGAACAGCATAAGAGTTTGCCCGGGGAATATAACAAAAAGAAATGAGTTAACTATGCAATGATGTCATATTATTTTTTTAAAGATAGGCTTAGACATAATTGAATAATAAATATAAAGAAAAAAAACAACTTTAATTTGTCACTTTTTAAAATATTCAATATTGTGTAAAACCATTAGGACTATAATGACTTGCAGCATTTTTTCTTTAGTATCTAATATTTAACAAAAGTCAGAAAACTTTCCTTTGTTTACATTACTTAGCAACCGTTGTTACGAATTACAAGTTAGAAAATTATTAGTATAGTAAAATAAATAAAAAATATAAAATTATGTAATTTCTCTAATTTCATTTGAAAATGATGTTTATCTATTTCTGAATCAATTAGCAAAAAAAGTAGATTGATAACTTTATTAAAATTTTAAAAAAAACTCGAAAATTTGTGAAAGATAAAACACTCGAAAACTTACCTTTTTATATTTACAATTCCGATAGGCTGCAAAGTATGAATTTCATCAAAATCCTAATGAAAATCACTTGCTTCTAATTGCCAAACATTTGCCAGAAGTTTTAAATAGAAATGTGTCAATATTTTCACTGATAATATCAATTTTAAAAAATATTTTCACTCGGCACGTTTGTTTTCGTTCGACACAAAATGGCTAAGCTTAGCGTCTCTCGGGTGATCACGTCCGGTCAATTCAAATTTTTAAAAATATCATAATCATAACAAATTTTTAATTTTTGAATGTTTTTATTTATTTTCATGATATAAATTAATATAATTAAATAAAATAAAAATTAAAAAAAAATAAATAAATAATTAGTCGATAAGATACATGGGTAAAATAGTTCCCATCTATATATAAGAGGAATGAATAGAGTTAAACAATATATGGGTAAAAATAACTATTAACATAGACAAATCATTATTATCTGAGTATGACCCGACTTCCCCCTGGTCAGTGGGTGTGGTGAATTAGATGATTGACGGGTCTGTCTAGCGTCACTGCTTTTACCTGCTCCGCAGTCAGGGGTAGCGTCTATCAATTAGGTCGTGCGATCTCTTTCCTGGAGGTCAGTCCGGGGGTCAAGCCCTTGCTATGTTAACTGAGTGACAGCTTGGTCTGTTCACAGCGACGACCGTCTTTCACAATGATTCTCACGTTTGAGACATGGTCACCTTGTCCCCTTCCTTGCAACACTAGCAAGTCTTCTGCCTGGTCTGCTCCTCTACTATGTCGGCGATACTCTCTTGATATTATCTTGATATAACCTACTAGCTGGAAACAACAATAGCGAACAAACATTAACTAACTATCAATAATCAATATATCAATCAATATATATAAAAGAATGATAAGTGATAAGCATTTAATCATAACATCTACAAAATACATTTAAAACTTTTCTAAATCTAACTAATGAAACCTGAAAACAGACTTCTCAGAGACTTCTCAGCAAGGCTCAAAACTCCCCACAGTCTTATCCCATTAGAACTTAATTCTTAGGGTTGTCTGTGGTCTTCAGAGAGAGACAGAACGCCTTAAGGTTTGGGTCCAGTATATAAAGACCCCTAGCCACGCCATGATAGCGTCTACCCTAAATTTCTATCAATTCTATTGGGTGAACCTTTAGTGCCCTTGGTGGTACATGTGCCAACTTTCTTCTGGTTGGTCAAAACCCTAAGTCACAATAACTTTTGGGTTACCCCTGCAACATCCGATTCTCAGACTTTGTCTGACCCAAGTAAAATGTAGCATCCGTCCAAAAGTGGCCTAGCATAGGTATCCTTTTCTTCCTGATAAACTTTAGCTGACCTATCACCAGCGTTTCTAAATCATTGTCCCTCCAAGGTTAGTGTCTAACACTACTCATACTACTTCTGAACCTCTACCCCCCAACGGTTCTAATATTCTATGCTTCCTAAGCTATTATTGAGGGACTCAACAACCAACCAGCGATCACGTCGTTTAAAGGATGGAAGTCGCAACATATGCATGTAGCTTAACCTCACCATGTAACAACTAAAATGATGAGCTTTCGAAAAGCATGTATTTTTTAAAGTTAATTTTAACCGGCACATTAAGTTTCTGGAGTTATTTTAAGTTTTAGTTCAATTTTAATTATTTTATGTATATTAATGTAATAAATAAATCCTAAATAAATTTCCTTACAGCTACCAATGTTCGATATAATATTTATGATGCCATCAGTGATGTGTTTACATTAGAGGACATGAATGTGTATCAAGGTGATAGATATTATGTCAATAGTCCATGTCAACCTCTCAATGAGATCCAACATAATCAAGTTTAATGAAGAAAACCATCTTTATGAATCAATTTAATGCACGCGATAATATTTAATAATACAATTATACACATTGTTTTTGTTCATTGATTTATTTTTTCTTTACATCAGACAGAAAAATAGTGTTGTTTAATTACATAAGTATAACATACGATATAGAAGGCATGCATATATATAATTATAAAGAAATAAGATTGAAGTCTTTAATCTTATAACAATAGTTAATGGCTTTTTGTGTGGCTTGAACCTAAACTCTTTACCAGGCCAACTGTCACGCCTCATTTAAGCCGACATCGCGAAATAAATATATATATCCACACTGATTCTGATCGGAACCAATTCCTTCAAAACTCCTATATTCACCATGCTTTCAGCCAGCAAATGTTCAAACATTTCATCTGGGATCCCTCTAGTATGAAATCTAAGTAAATAACGCAGTGTGTGGCTTCGTTTAGTTATTAACTAGGTGTTAGATTTACAAGTATAACGTCCAAGTTTCCATCAAGTGTCATTCTTTCTAATTTGGGGTAAGCACTCTGCCTGTGTCTTCAGAAGCGTAGCTTTGAAGCCATTTTTCTAACAAATGATCCTTAAGCCACGTTATTACACAATTATTCAGAGATTCGAATTACGGACACTTCGACTACGGATGATTCGACCCCGGATCATTCGACCCCAGACAGTTCGACCAAAGGACGTTTCGACCCCAGGGCGTTTCGACCCCGGACGTTTCGACTCTTTCGTTTCTACACCGTGAAATGATTTTTATTTTTATTTTTTTAATTTTTTTTATTTTATTACATTTTTTAAATATTAATTTTCGGTATATTATCAATTAAAAATGTAAAATCAGTATCTCAAATCCTATTCCAAACTAAACACATTTAAAAAGTAATTAATTTTTTATTGAATTTTAAAAATGTATATATTTAAGTCGTTCAAAGATTTTCACTGTGATAACAAAAACAAACGAAATTGATTTTTTGTTTTAAATTATTTTTTTTTGTAAATTCATTTTATTAAAGGTGATGACATGCTAAACGCAGGCACTGAAACCATTACAAACCCCTCGCCCTTTGCATTCACTTCTGTTTTTTCAGTAATACTGATTTTAATAAGACGTACAAAGTTGTCAGTAATTAAAGTTCAAAAATTTCAATAGTTAATACCGCCGCCTAGCAGACAACATTCAAGCTGCTTGACAATTGTTGTTTACATTTCGTCCGATGGTTTCATAATCCCATGTTACGAAGGCTACACTCAATGACCACCACAGCAAGCCCTGTTCTGGCAGGGGTAAATAGAGTAAGTGGGGGCAGAGAGAATGTAGGCACCTTTAGAAAGGACTATCTGTCCACAATGCCTTTTTTGTCCGATTATATCGGACGGGGTGGGGGTGGGGGTGGAGTCGGATTGGTTTGGAAGGACTTTCTACCTCAGAGGAATGGTGCATTGATCACAATCATGAATTCACGTTGAATATTGACTGATTGTCAATAACAATTTCAAACTGTATTTCATTTTTAATGGACAATAATTTAAATCTAAATTATTTTTATACCAAAATTTATATTTTAAAAATAATAAATTTTAAAAAGTATATTTTAAAATCTATTTAAAAAATTATGCGGTGTAGATACGAAGGGGTCGAAACGTCCGGGGTCGAAACACCCTGGGGTCGAATCGTCATGTGGTCGAACTGTCCGGGGTCGAATCGCCCGGGGTTGAAACGTCCAGGGTCGAACCATCCGTGGTCGAACCGACCGAGGTCGAAACGTCTTGGGGTCGAAACGTCATGTGGTCGAATGGGCAGGGTCGAACTGTCCGAGGTCGAATCGTCCGGGGTCGAAGTGTCCGACCACCAGAGATAATTAAGGACACTTCGACCATTCGGTCAACTGCTCCAGCATAAAACATAAAGACTAACAGTCAACACTTGTCGACACGGGGTTGTTTCTGCCAATTATTAATAATTGGGACAAGCTTTGAAACGGATCAGTTGATGCAACAATAAAGAACTTGATTCCAATCTTTTTAAATTCATTCCTGTGACAGCATTTAAACATCAAACTGCTAATAGCTTGATAGTCTAGACTGGATAGTATTTGCGATACAGAATAATGCATTCATTCATTCAATTATTCATTAATATTTATTTGATAAATTATTAGCAATGAATCATTTGTTTGTAAAATATAACGATATTACGATATGCAATTAATAAATGAGAGTGTTGTAATTTTCATAATTGAATAGTAGTGGAAGTTACAAGTATTGTGTATTTCAAAAAGGAAAGGATTCATTAAAAAAAGAAATATTGTGAGCCATTATTATTTGTGAATATTCAGTTCGTAAGACGCTGTGAATAAGCTTTAATGGTTCAATGAAATATTTGATACAATAATATTTCAAGATGGCGGCTTAACGCACGTGTCCACTGCGTGCGCTGTGTAAAACTGGATCAGACAAGTTGTTCCTCACCATACGGTATCAAAGTCTACACAGTACAAGCGTACTACAGTACACACACTACCAAGATCTGGTAGGTCCTTACGTCAACAAGCATACTGTCGTGTGCATACAGTATATGGTAACACATGGTGAAAGTAAAGAGGTCAACAAGCTCACTGGTGCTAGTTGATTCCAGGAAATATTTGTAAACATAACCTTTAACTTGGGAAGCTATGGACTATTAACAACTGTGTCAGTGTAAAATTTGAATCACGGAACTGAATTCGGATCCATTCATTGTGTGGAAAGAGAGATATTTGCAATTTGGAGTAATGAAGTGAACTAAATTGTCTAAAAACTACTCTAAATTTCGAAAATTGGAAATCTTGACTAAGTGACGTATTTTATTCACAACTTTGGACCATCGGATGTGTTTTGTCAATCTGAGGGAGCGTATATATATATTATACTTAAGATCCCGTGTGAGCATACTTTGTTGCCTCATTTTGCCAAAATTAAATTTCATGGTTTAGATGTGTCACTTGTTTGGACTTAACATATTTTGAATTCAAGATTTTCTAATTTAGAGGATATATACCTTAATAAATAAATACTTACATTCCTTACTGAATTGCTTGACTCATATAATTCCATATAACTAAACATGGATTACTACAAAGAATTCATTATGATCGCTAAAGAATTTGCCTTAAGTGGAAAAGAATTGAAAGACTTTGTTGAAGAAAAATTCAAGATAGCTGAAGAAAAAGAGAAGCTAAGAATAGCTGAAGAAAAAGAGATACGAAAAATAGCTGAAGAAAAAGAAAAGCTAAGAATAGCTGAAGAAAAAGAGATGCGAAAAATAGCCAAAAAAGAAGAGAGGCAGAAGCAAAAAGAGGCTAAAGAAGAAAAGAAGCTAAAAATAGCCAGAGAAGAAGAGATGCGAAAAATAGCCAAAGAAGAAGAGAGACAAAGACACATAATTGAAAGTGAAGAAAGAGTTGCAAGAAGAGAAATTGAACAACTGCAAATAGACAAATTAAAACTACAAATTGATATAGAGAGTAGAGGCCACAATCCTGGTAATGACACAAATAGAAAGTCAGCACCGAAGGATACTATCAAAGTTAGAAATTATGATAGCCAGAAAGAAAAAAATGGATGTTTATCTAGATTATTTTGAATCCATAATGGCCATGAAAGGTTATAAAGAAGAAGATTTGCCAGCACAACTGATGACTCAACTAACTGGAGAATAATTTGAAGCTTACAACAGCATAGCTAAAGAAGACAAAAAAATATATATAAATGTCAAAAAGGCACTTCTATGTCATTTCGGAAAGTCAGAAAATGATTATAGAAAATAATTTCATGAAATGAGAATCAAGATGAACAACGATCCACAGATCATAGTACATGAAGCACAAGTTAAATTAATCAAATGGCTGGAACTTACAGCAATAGATAAAAGGAATCCAAAGGCCATACTAGACATGGTGTTAATTGACAAGTTCTTACTAAATGCAATACCAGCTCTATTCACATATTTAACTGACAAAAAAGTTCGTACTCAAGCAGAGCTAACAAATGCATTACGTACATTCAAAGACTCTCATACAAATGTGGAAATGGATAAAAGACAAGATATCTTTGCAGCAATACAAATTAAAAACCAAATAAAAAGACAAGGAATGAGAAAACAGAGTCTGCCAAACCAAGGCAACAGACAAACTATTTGCTGGTACTGTAACAATCCAGGACATATGGCAAGGCAGTGTTACCACAATAAAGGACAACCAAATAGGGTGTCACCTAATGGCAGCCCTATAAGAAAGAATACAGAAGAAAAATCAAGGCAAGATAAATTTGAAAACAAAAAAAGGACAATCATGGAGATACAGCTACAATCATAATTACATATATAGAGATTATAATCAAAGTAGACAATCATGGAGAGACAAATATAATCATAAATCCATATATAGAGATAATAATCAAGGAAAAAGATCATGGAGAGGCAGATATAGTTTTGATTCCAGAATAAGAAATTTTGATCAACCATGGAGGAAGAATAAAAACCAAGACATGAATGATAGAAATAGAATAAAGATGAAACGTGAAGTAATAAGAACTAGTGACACTCTAGCCACTATTGACAATCACGTATATGCCAAAAGGGATGAATGTCATAGTAGCAGAGATAGAGATGGTAGTGTTCAGTCTGAAACCATTCGTAAGGAATCATCTGAAGTAGGAAGAACAATTGGTTGTGTATTAAGCAGAATCAAAGACATAGATAAAGACAATGATTTTCAGATAAAGCTTTCTACTGACAGTGACTCATCTGGTCGAAATTCTATTGAATTATCTGGAAGCAAAAATGACATCTCAAAAGCTAAGCGACTTATTCAAGATGCTGCAATTGATTTTGAGAATGGACATAATCGTGGTCGTGGTTGGTGAATTAATGAACATTTAATAGTCTGAAGAAGCATAGCAATTGAAAGCCCAACGGTTTGAATTCATACTAGTCAGCTGAAGAATGACTATCTTTGAACTATGCTATGCTATTAGCCGACTACACATTTAACATTAAACCTGTGAAAGGTAAGGACAATGTGTTTGCAGACATATTAAGTAGAATGACAAAAAATAAAGACATTAAGTGAATTCTTACAGGATAAAACCAGAGACTGTATTAATATTAGTATTTTTATTCACTGAACAATAAACAAGGAGCAGTGTTTGAATTCAAATGGAAAATATATTTAATTTTAATTTGTTGAATATTTATTGTTATAAGTATTTTAATTTCACAAAATTATAGTTGTGCTAACATTTCATTTTCATTTTTTCAGTACAGGTAGACTGTTGAAGTCCTACAGATTTTGTTCTCTTGATTTTTATGTCAAGATGGTGTGTGTAAGGCGATGAATGTCCATTGATGATAAATATTTGAAATATGAATACATATATATATATATAGATTAAATTGATTTTATTAACATCAAAAATGTTGTATTTCATAAACATTTTTTTTGAAGGATGGGGGTGAATGTCACGTGTGAATCACATGATTAATGACGGAGAGGTCACATGAGTGAAAGCGCGAGAGAAATAGTCGTTCCCATTGGCTAAGGAGGTGTGGGATCAGTTTTAGTGTTGGCTGGTGTCATGGGAGATGTGTTGCAGTGTATTCCACGTTGTATAACCTCAAATTATATATATGTACATAGTATACATAATAAAGTATTTTTATTGAAACAAGTTCTTCAGGTGATTATTGTGTACCATGTTTTGTTTTGAGAGAACGCATACAAATTACATATAACAAGTAAAACCAGTTACAGATTCCCTAAGGGGATGGGGATGGTTTGGAGGGTTTCCTTGGAAAACCAATGAAGATCACTAGGCTCGGGGCTGCTGATTTTATTCAACACTAGCAGACCCCTCGTGCGTTGCAACGATCTCATTAAAAATGAATAAATTGAAAGAAACCAATGATTGGTATGTTTTAAAAGAATTATGCCATAAACCTTCGGGGAAGTGAGCAAACAAAAGTCCAAGTTTAATAGCAAACTGATAAATAAATTAATGATTAAAATGCTTACAAAAGGAAAAACGATATTAAGGGGCCCAAGAAAAAAACTGAGTGTTAATTTAATTTTTTTATTGCCATTGTACTCAAGCTAAATTTCTCAATATCGGGTAAAATTGAATGGGGAATTAAATTGTTACCGTGCAGTAAAAAGACATTGGGGGTCCCAGCTCCGAGGGAATGGACATTAGGAGTTCAGTGCCCTATAGTAATATATTATAGGTTCTTAACTTTTTATATTCTAACTTTAGTCAAAATTCATTTATTTTCTCATTATCTAACGCTTAAACTAATTTTAATATAGCTAATATAGTGAATAAAACTACATAAAGGGGCCTCGGGCCTAATTGTCACAAGAAATAAAGTACGAAAGACATGTTAATTTGAATAAATTTCAAAATACATACATCTATTTATATATATTCTCAATATTGAATGGACGAAAACATTTTAAACATTTACTAAAAAAGACATTTTGGGCCCTGCCCCAAGGTAATGAAAATTAGGAGTTCAGTGCCCTATAGTAATAAAATATAGACCCTTAAGTTTTTATATAGTACGATGGGTCAAGATACATTAATTTTCTCAGTATTTTACGCGAATACTAATTTTTATACTGCTAATATAAGGGGAAAAAATGACATTGAGGGGCCCCTGGGCCCATTCAGTGAAAAGCGTCAATTTCCAAAATCTGTTCATTTAATTCAGTTTCCTCATAGATATATTCCTCAAGATCGTGAAAAATTGAATGGGGAAAAATATCTTAAAGATATACGAAGAAAAGACATTTGGGGCCCCCGGCACCGAATAAATTGACATTAGAAGTTCAGAAACCTTAATTATGTCAATATTGGCTAAGTTTTTGCATGCAAATTTTGGTTAAGATCCATTCATTTACTCAGTAGCTAACGCAAGAACTAATTTTTATACAGCTCAAATTAGCAAAAAAACGACATTAAGTGCCCCAGGGCCCATTCAGTGCAAGATATAAAGTTCAAAACACCTGTTCATTTCAATCTGTATAATAATGGATTCATGTGTCATTATTTTTCAAGATTTTTAATAATTGAATGGTGAATAAAATCTTAAACGTTTAAGAAAAAGAACTTTTTGGGCCCTCAGCCCCGAAGGAATGAATATTAGGAGTTCAGTTCCCTATAGTATTTTAATATTGGCTATCACATTTTTGTATACAAAGTTTGGTTAAGATCCATCAATTTCCACAGTAGCTAGCGCTGAAACTAAATTTTATATAGCTCATATAAGCAAAAAATGAAATTATGGGCCCCCGGCGCCCCATGAGTGATAAATTTAGAGAAAAAAAGTTGCCAGTTACTATTCCATGTGAGTACTCAACAGTCTCCAAAAGTTTCATGATGATATGATGAATGGTTTAGTCAGCTATAAAGGACATCCACACAAACATACATTCATTTTTAAATCCTTTATATTAACTCGTGGTGTCTGCGGCCGACCGACCTTGCTTGCTTGTCGCCAAAACTTTTGATCGATTTTTAACCCACTTGCTCGCAAGATAGCGAGCTGAAATTTTGCAGGCAGTTTTGTACCGATGATAAAAACAATGTATCAAAATTTCAGATCGATCGCATGTACCGTAATTAAATTATTGATTTTTTAGATTATTTTATTTATTCCTATGTATCATGCTATTTTTTGAGATAGAGCGTCGCGGTGAGTATTATATTGAACAACCTTTCTGTCGCGCAATAAGGTGCGTATTTTATTGACAGCTCTTTTTATAAACATATTCCTGATCGGTGCGCATTATATTAAACATGTTTTACGACACAACTGCAATTTTGTATTTCTGGATGGTCTGGCGCTGCGTATTATAATGAACATTCTTTTAAATTCTTCTCGTACATAAAGGATTTATAGTCAAAAACTTGGTTTTTTACGGGTTTTTCTTATTTATTAAATCCTTTATATTAACTCGTGGTGTCTGCGGCCGACCTTGCTTGCTTGTCGCCAAAACTTTTGATCGACTTTTATCCCACTTGCTCGCAAGATAGCGAGCTGAAATTTTGCAGGCAGTTTTGTACCGATGATAAAAACAATGTATCAAAATTTCAGATCGATCGCATGTACCGTAATTAAATTATTGATTTTTTAGATTATTTTATTTATTCCTATGTATCATGCTATTTTTTGAGATAGAGCGTCGCGGTGCGTATTATATTGAACAACCTTTCTGTCGCGCAATAAGGTGCGTATTTTATTGACAGCTCTTTTTATAAACATATTCCTGATCGGTGCGCATTATATTAAACATGTTTTACGACACAACTGCAATTTTGTATTTCTGGATGGTCTGGCGCTGCGTATTATAATGAACATTCTTTTAATTACTTCTCGTACATAAAGGATTTATAGTCAAAAACTTGGTTTTTTACGGGTTTTTCTTATTAAATCCTTTATATTAACTCGTGGTGTCTGCGGCCGACCTTGCTTACTTGTCGCCAAAATTTTTGATCGCTTTTTTTCCCTTTTGCTCGCAAGATAGCGAGCTGAAATTTTGCAGGCAGTTTCGTACCGATGATAAAAACAATGTATCAAAATTTCAGATCGATCGCATGTACCGTAATTAAATTATTTATTTTTTAGATTATTTTATTTATTCCTATGTATCATGCTATTTTTTGAGATAGAGCGTCGCGGTGCGTGTTATATTGAACAACCTTTCTGTCGCGCAATAAGGTGCGTATTTTATTGACAGCTCTTTTTATAAACATATTCCTGATCAGTGCGCATTATATTAAACATGTTTTACGACACAACTGCAATTTTGTATTTCTGGATGGTCTGGCGCTGCGTATTATAATGAACATTCTTTTAATTACTTCTCGTACATAAAGGATTTATAGTAAAAAACATTGTTTTTTACGGGTGTTTATTTTTTTTAAAAATCCTTTATATTAACTCGTGGTGTCTGGTTGAACCCTTGATTGCTTGCTTGTCGCCAAAACTTTTGATCGATTTTAACCCACTTCCTCGTAAGCTAGCGAACTGAAATTCTGCAGGCAGTTTTGAACCGATGATAAAAACATTGTATCAAAATTTCAGATCGATCGCATGTACCGTAATTAAAATATCGATTTTTTATATTATTTTATTTATTCCTATGTATCATGTTATTTTTTGAGATAGAGTGTCGCGGTGCGTATTATATTGAACAACCAATCTGTCACGCAATAAGTTGCTTATTTTATTGACAACACATTTTATAAACATATTCCTGATCGTCGCGCATTATATTAAACATGTTTTACGATAAAACTGCGATTTTGTACTTTTGGATGGTCTTGCGCTGCGTATTATTATGAACATTCTTTTAGTTACTTCTCGTACATAAAGGATTTATAGTCAAAAACTTGGTTATTTACGGTTTTAAAAAAAATAAATACTTTACATAAATTCGTGGTGTCTGGTTGCGCCCTTGTCGCCAAAACTTTGGATCAATTTTTAACCCACTTTCTCGAAATTTAGCGAGCTGAAATTTTGCAGGCCGTTTCATACAGATAATAAAAACAATGTATTGAAATTTCAGATTAATCGCATGTACCGTAATTAAATTATTGATTTTTTAGATTATTTTATCTATTCTTATGTATCATGTTATTTTTTTAGATAGAGCGTCGCGGTGCGTTATATGTTGAACAACCATTCTGTCGCGCAATAAGGTGCGTATTTTATTGACAACACTTTTCATAAACATATTCCTGATCGGTGCGCATTATTTTCAACCTGTTTTACGACACAGCTACAATTTTGTATTTTTTGGATGGTCTTGCGCTGCGTATTATAATGAACATTATTTTAGTTACGTCTCGTACATAAAGGATTTAGTTAAAAACTGGGTTTTTTAATGTTTTTATATATATATAGAATAGCAAAAACAACATTAAGGGCCCCCGAGCCCAATCAGTGCAAGAAATTAACTTTAAAATGCCTGTTCATTTCAATCTGGATCGTGATAGATATATTATTCTAAGCTTTTCAAGATCGTGTAAATCATAACGGGAATAAAGTATTTAACGCTTACAAACAAAAGAAAAGATTTTCGGTCCCCGGCCCCGAAGGAACGGACATTAGGAGTTCAATGCCATATGGTACTTTAATATAGGCTATCAAGTTATGTACCAAGTTTTATCAAGATCCATTGATTTTCTAAGCAGCTAAGCCTTAAAGTAATTTTTATATAACTCATATAAGAAAAAATTACCTTTATGGGCTCCCGGCGCCCCATGAGTGTTAAATTTTGAAAAAAAGTAGCCTATTCCCATCCCAGGAGCGTACTCAAAAGTCTCCAAAAGTTTCATGACGATCGGATGAATGATTTAGTCAGCTATAACAGACATGCATACATACATACATACATACATACATACATACATACATACATACATACATACATACATACATACATACATACATACATACATATGGTCCAAGGTTGTCATTGCCAGGGCGGGGGTGGAAGATAAGCATCAACTCCTCTAGAAATGCCCTAAAAGTCTTGCGTCTCTTAATGCCTCTTTCAACCAAAATCCAGCTCCTGGCCTTCTCGCGTGGCTCACACAAAAGCCCGCCGGACCATGTTTCTACTAACAGGAGAAGGGATGAAGGCGGTCAACTGATGCCTCAAAACCAGTAGCTTCGAATAGATTAGACTCGTTAACCATGGTCGGTAGCTCATCTAGGAGAGGGAAACTGTTATTCTAAACCTCCGCTGCTTTGCGGCTAAACCCTGATGGGAAAAGCTAGGGGAGTAAACCCTGACAGAAAATCAGGAAATGGAGCTTCTAAGGCGGTCTGCTACTGAAACAAACTGCATTCAGGCAGCTCCTGTGACGCGAATGGTGCCAAGCCGTATCGACATTAGTCGTACCATTGGATCCACCATTGGCGTGGAGAGGGGGGATCTGCTGTTTGGGCAGCAGCTGGTTCTCCATAGTAACAAGCCCAGACTTTATCTTTACTGGAGAGGACACTCCAGCATCGCCGCAAGGTGTGAACACAACACGGGAAGCAGCAGTTTACCGGTTATAAGCCATAGCTCAATTGGCGTAGAGCTAGGCGCCAGGGGTTGCTTCTGACGGTGGGAGAGATCACCATGTCTCAATGGATCGCTACCGCCCGCCTTAAGCTGGGCAGCCCCCAGTCAATAAGGTGCTATCCCGCAATGGCCTACCTGCTCCACTGGGTGCGTGGAGCTCAGAGGAACTTCTCAAAATGTAGGCCAGTAAATCCTGCTCCTAGAAATAAAAAAAAACAAAAGATAAGAAGACTCCAGCTCTTCGCCTAGCAAGCTGGAACGTTAGGACTATGTGTCCAGGCATTACTGCCGACCTGCAGTTTATTAATGATGCCAGGAAGACAGCCATCATTGACAGGGAGCTTGCCAGACTAAACATCGACATTGCCTGCCTTCAGGAGACTAGACTCCCATAAAGTGGTACCATAAAAGAATGCAACTACACTTTCTTCTGGCAGGGTGGACCAATGGACACACCAAGGCAACATGGGGTTGGTTTGCCATAAAAATGGAGTCTGCTCCTCCATAGAACCCCCAACAAAGGGCACTAACAGAATACTAACAATACGACTATCTACATCCTCAGGATTAGCCAACATCATTAGTGCTTATGCTCCAACCTTTTCCTCGAGCTCAGAAGCGAAAGACCAGTTCTATGATGATCTCAATCAAACACTAGCCAGCATACCCACCAAAGAAGCAATCTACCTCCTTGGTGACTTCAATGCAAGAGTTGGAAGTGATCACATAGCCTGGCCAACTTCCCTCGCTTATTTTGGAAGAGGCAGGCTAAATGAAAATGGGCAGATATTACTAGAGATGTGCTGCTTACATGGACTATGTGTCACAAATACTTTCTTCAACTGGAAAGCAATCCAGCAAGTGTCATGGAGGCATCCCCGCTCTAAACACTAGCACCAACTAGATCTCATCATCACAAGACGCACACAACTGGCCAGTGCCCTCCTCACACGCAGTTACCACAGTGCAGACTGCGACACAGATCATTCCTTAGTGGCTAGCAAGGTAAGGTTATTGTCAAAGAAATTGTACCGCAACAAAAGCAAGGGAAAACCACGCATATGCATCTGCTCCACAAGAATCCAGAGAGAACAGCAGAATACACCCAGAGACTACAATAATCTCTTGTACAAAAACAACCAGTAAACACTATTGAGTCCAAGTGGTCATATCTGCGGGACACCATATATGGCTCAGCTATTGCGGCATTCGGCAAGAGAGAACGCACAAGTGCAGACTGGTTTGAGGCCCACTGGGAGGAAATGAAGCATGTAACCGATGCAAAAAGAAAGGCTCTTTTAGCCTATAAAGACAGGCATTGCCCAGAAACTCTACATTCCTTTAAGAGCGCCAAGAAAAATGCCCAGCAGGCAGCTCGCCACTACGCTAACACGTACTGGCTCAATCTAAGTTCCAGCATACAGTCAGCTGCTGATAGAGGCGATACAAAGGCTATGTACGAGAATATAAAACAAGCAACAGGCCCTCTGACCTACAAGACAGCACCCTTAATGTCAAAAGCAGGGAAAATTATCATTGATCGGGACAAACAACTCAAACGGTGGATCGAGCACTACCTGGAATTGTACGCAACTATAAACCATGTCTCAACTGCTGCCCTGGACGATATCCAAGACCTGCTGGTCATGGAAGAGCTCGATAGCCTACCCACAATGGTCGAGCTAAGTAGAGTCATAGATTGCCTTGCCTGCGGGAAAGCCCCTGGTAATGATGGAATTCCACCAGAAGTTCTCAAATGTGTAAAAGAAATACTTTTACAGCCTTTGCATGACCTCCTCACTCTGTGCTGGGAACAGGGGCAGATACCACAGGAGTTAAAAGATGCCAACATCGTTATTTAAATAAAAATAAAGGAGACAAGAGCGACTGCAACAACTATCGTGGACTCTCTCTCCTCAGTATAGTTGGAAAGGCCTTTGCCCGAGTTGCATTGACACGCCTGCAGACCCTAGCATCGCGTGTACTCCCAGAATCGCAGTGCGGCTTTCGAGCCGGAAGATCAACCATAGACATCATCTTCTCTCTGCGCCAGCTGCGGGAAAATTGCAGGGAGCAACATATGTCTCTATACATCACGTTCGTCGACCTTACTAAAGCTTTTGATCTTGTCAGCAGAAGCGGCCTTTTCCAGATCTTAGTAAAAATAGGTTGCCCTACACATCTGCTTAACATCATCAAGCCATTCCACGAAAACATGCAGAGCACAGTGTGCCATAACGGTGCCACCTCTGAGGCTTTTCCTGTAAGTAGTGGAGTAAAGCAAGGCTGTGTGTTGGCACCTACTCTATTCGCAATATTCTTTTCCATCTTACTCCAGTATGCCTTCAAGAACAACAGCGAGGGGATATACATACACACCAGAGCTGACAGGAGATTATTCAATATTGCCCGACTTAAAGCCAAAACTAAAATAAGGAAGATTTTGCTGCGCAAGCTCTTATTTGCAGACGATGCCACCTTAATATCCCACACAGCAGACGGCCTGCAGAACCTTGTGTCCAGCTTCTCCACTGCCTGCAAAGAGCTTGGCCTGACCATAAGTATAAAGAAAACCAACATTATGGCACAGGATGCTGCCTCTCTCCCGACTATCACCATTGACGACTGCAACCTGGATGCTGTTGACAGTTTTACTTATCTGGGATCAAACATCTCGAGCACCCTCTCAATGGAAGATGAGATAAGTAGTAATATAGGGAAGGCATCAACTGTTATGGCTAGACTGTACAAAAGAGTCTGGTCCAATGCCAAACTCACAGACAGGACTAAGCTGCAGGTATACCAGGCCTGTGTACTGAGCACACTCCTCTATGGATGCGAGTCTTCGACCACCTATACCAGGCATGAAAGAAGGCTCAATAGCTTTCACCTGAGATGCCTGCGCCGCATCTTAGACATCAAATGGCAAGAGAAAGTCCCCAACACAGAGGTCCTGGCTCAAGCAAGCATGAGTAGTATTGCAGCAATATTAAGCCAAAGACGCCTCCGTTGGCTTGGACACGCAAAGTAGTCGCATACCCAAGGATGTGCTTTACAGCGAGCTGGCGACAGGGAAAAGGTCGGTTGGTCCGCCATGTCTCAGATAAGTGGACATATGCAAGAGAGACATGAAAGTAGCCAACATTGATATACAAAACTGGGAAAACCTGGCAGAGGATATGTCCATGTGGTGGGCTATAGTGAAAGAAGGATCACTAAGAGCAGAGGAGCAAACTAGGGCAGAAGCAGTCGGGAAAAGAGCGAGGAGAAAGGCCAGGCAACACTGACCCACTGTTTTCGTGTGTGTGTCATGCAGAAGATACTGCCACTCAAGGATTGGTCTCATCAGCCACACCAAGAGCTGCAAATAATAAAGATAAATCTATCGTCTTTCGTAGACGGACATATGCCATATATATATACCATATATACATATACATATATACATACATACATTGATTTGTATATATATAGATATAGGTTCTCATGTATTTTGGGTGGTTATTTCATAGCAATTACCTTTCAAATGTAGATTCTGCTTTAAGTAAATTTTCTTATTTCAATGTGGTACTATTCCAAAGAGCTTCTTTAATGACACGACACTTTCAGGATCATTTAAAATGTCTTAAATGAAATTAAAATACATAATAACATTAAGCGTGTCCTTAATAAGTGCTTTTATTTAACTAAGATTATTTTTCTTGTATGATTTAATTTTTTTTTGTAAGAAAAATTTGAGCCAAATTTAGATGGATGTAGACAGCCAGAGAAATTTATTTAAAATGCATTCCTTGGTATTCTCGCTAGTGTTATAACATTCTTTATCTTTTCTAAACGGTTGAAAATACAGTTATTTCTTCTGTTGAGTGAATTGTAATTTTTAATTTAAGTATTAAGTTATTTATATTCTAACTTAATTAAAATAACAAAGATATTCATTTTTTTTTCTTTTTATTTCGTTTTTTTTTGTTGCTGTTGTTTCATGTTGTTTTTTTTTCTCGTTTTTTCTACTTGTTTCTATGCCTATCATTGGTTAAGGCTTAGTATTTCATTTGATTAAATTTAAAATTTGTTAAATGTGTTCGTTTTACATATGTTTTTATGCTCGAGTTTCTAGCGGAAGAAATGGATATGTGTTTGTGTTTGTTCTTGCCTATGAAATAAGAATGATAGAAACATTGCTATATTGTACATAACACTAAGAGTTCTTAAGGAAAGTAACGAATCGAAATTAAAGAAAAGATAATGTTTAACACTCAGCCAAGAATATACTATATTATATTTTATATTACAAAGCTAGACACAATCATAAAAGCGAAAATCATTCAAGAAACATCAAACATTACACATCGAAGGGGTTAACGCACTACATTAAACAGTAAATAAAAACAGATGTTATTTATAAATTCCGCTTTTTAAAAACGTTCAACTCTGCACTTTTAGCACCTACTTGTTAAGTATATATATATATATAATAAGGAAAATGTTTAAATTTACGTATACATAATTAAAGAGAATAGTTACAGAACATATACAAATCAAATGACGCAATGGAGATATGTTGCTAAGTGTGTAAACATATAATAACTATATTATTTCACAGTGGACATATATTCACATTTAATAATTATAACACGAATTAGTAACAATAAGAAATTCGGAAACTGTTCAATAATCGTATAACTTTATTTTTTACAAAATTTGAAATTTTAACTGAAAGATAATGTAAAAACGGATGCATGTTTACATGTTCGACACTCTTTTTGTGAAATCTATAGATGCAACTAATTGTAATATTAACATTTTAAAAATATATTTACAATAAAATATATTATAGAAAAAAAAATATCATCAAGGATGCAAAGACAATGAAGTTTATCAAAAGTAATAACGTATAACTTTTGTTTACATGTATCTATTATATACACAACCTTTGATTTGATTTATTTTTAGCATAAACCTTCTTAAATATATTTTGTTAAATAGAAGAATATATATATATATATATATATATATATATATACAATCATGCACGTAAACATAAATATGTGTATATATTTACAAGCAAGTATATTTATATACTCATTTATATACATTTATATTCTTGGAGAAAAACGTGTCACAAATATGTTTCCATACTTCCAGTGGATGACGCGCCCCAGTATTCCCATTGAAGAATGTGATTTCATTCATTAAGTATTAATATGTTTCATATATTTTCAAAACTTAATAAATTAATACTACTCTTATTTATCAAATTAATTTGTATTGAAATATTGCTATGCCGTACAAGTTATTGAAAGACACTTTAACTTGAGTTTAATCATTTGCAAGCCAATATAATTGTTTCAAGCTGTTTTATGTTACGTTAACAAAATATAAATAAGAGAAATGATATAGTTGATTTAGGAGTTTAATTCCATATTCTATGTTAATATGCGTCTTAAAGGTGTAGTTTAGCAAATTCGGTCTATATCTATCCATTCCAGACGACATTGCTTTTTTCTAATCCTCATAAATCAAAATCTTAAAATTTGTCAAATACTTTCTCATATTTAGGTTTTTAAAACTGCAATCGTTATAAAATGATTTAGAGTTTTTGAATTTTATGAAGCTAAAATATAGTTATTATGTAGTTCCACTTCGTATGTAACTTAGCAGGTTTTCTCTTTTATTCATTAAAATCAATAACATATTTTCACATGTCGAATCAACATATATTTTGTTTTATGCATATGGCAAAAGTAAACTTTTCTTTCTCAATAAAACTTCTACTTATTAAGAATAAATTACTTTGAACATGTAATCTTCATTGTCATTAAAACCTTTAAGAAAGGGACTATTCTTCACAATTATTTTTAGGGAAACATGTATTTCTTATGAGAGATTGAAGTTCACCATAGTAATACTTAAACAAGGGTTAAGAGTCTTAATTATGTGATCTGCTGTTAAGTTTATGCCTTTTTAATAACCATTTTGACTTTAGTTGCGAGACTCGTGTACAATTTGGATTTGTTACATCAACATTAATTATAAATGAACATGTAAATAAAAATAAATAATAGAACATAAAAGTTTTTTGACCACTATAATACTTGAAAACGGCCGTGCTTATTATATGAAGAGCTTCAAATAATAATTCATGAACAATTGCATTATTTTTAATATAATACTAATGTACTTTTTTCTAAAATAAAAATTTAAAATTTAGAAAATTATACACACAAAAAACCTTGATCAATAATGCAAAATGTATTTGAGATTTAAATTTAGTAATATAGAAATGCATTGCATTGACTTAAGCGAAGTAAGTTGTATTTAGCATAATCATTTTCAACATTATATTCATCTAGAGCAGCTGACCACTTGGACAATAACATTTTTACTGATCTAGACAGACATACAACGAGCATGTCAACGTGCACTTTCCACAATGCATAGAAACTATGGATATATTAAATAAAGTTTATGCAGAATTACCAAGATCTAGAAGAGACATGAAAAATAGATGTTGTTGTTTTTTGAAAAAAGTACCTTTAAATTTAAATTATATGCTAATATCATATTCCTAGAACCTGTGCCAATAATTTCCAAAAGCATTAATGTTTACTTAATATTTAAAAGCATCAAATTAACTGTAATTGTAATTTCATTACTGGTAACTCTCGACTATTTTGATTAACTAAAGTAATGTAGAGAGGAAAGATGATAAATTACTTAAATCCTTTATTAATACAATTAAATTATGACATAATATGTTGTTCAATTAATTAGATTGAATTGAAATTTTTAAATATGTCTTATAATTAGTGTTTTGACTTATTCTTTATTATAAGAGTAATTCCTTAAAATATTAGCAATAAACACATTTTTAAAAAAATAGTTGTGCTAAATGAAAAGTAAAAAAAAACCAAACAAAAACAAAAACAAAAAAAACATTAAATACATTTTTCAAAAAAAAGATACCATAATCCAATAAATCAATATGATAATTAAAGATGTTTATTTTATCACATATAAATTTAAAAAGAAAAAAAACGTTCATGCATTGAAATCTATCAGCAAAGTTCACATGTAATAGAGTATGAAAGGTTAAGAAATCAGTTTTGTTGTTTAATAACAACAGTTATTTTTATTATATATATAAGAAATTGTATAAATATATAAAAGGATAGTTACATATTGTTTTAAAAATTTCGGAAAAATTATTTCCAATATGTTCTCGAATGAAACAGAGAGATGATGGTCCGTGGGACTAAAATTCGTGTCGCCCTAAGTGTAACAAACAGACAAAAAAATTAATAAATAAATGAACCAAAAAAAAATATTTCAATTATTCAAACCATTTAATTAGGGCTGTTAAGGATTAATTTATATTTTATCTCGGACTTTGTAAAAATTAACGATTAATTAAACGTTAATTTCGATTAAAGCAAACAATTTAAATTTGTGTTGTCATAAGTAACACTTATTAAACGTTCTTGTTGAAAATCTAAATAGACCGGAATAGCTCCTTTAAATGTCATGTTTTAATAATTATGCAAAAAGATAAGTGCTTTGACATTATGTGGTTAAATTGATGAGTGGGTCTAATTGACAATATAACCAGCCGAGCTGAACAATCATTCACGTGGAACTGGTGTAACCGGTATGCAAAAATCGATCATGTCAAGGAATGACATTATCGGATATCGGTGTACATATAGTTTCCACCATTTTAGAGGGTTAATGGATTCAGGAACTTTCATCGCTTTTTTATAACGCAGTAATTCATTAGAAGAGCTGTCGTCATTTTCTGTCTCTGAGTCAGAATCAAGTACTGCCATTAGCTTAATAAGCTTTTCATTTGGTTTGATAAGTATGCAAAGTGTTAGAACCACGGTAAGCTAACTTTATCAACATTTTGAACATTCCTGTCAGTCAATATTTGTTTTATTTATCAGTCGCTTTAAAAAAAAATGTAAGTGATTGGTGGATTAATAATAATTCAATCGTTAACATTGTTTTACGATTAATCGAGAAACACATTCGTTAATTTCCGCAGCCCTTTATTTAATATTAGTAAGTTTAAATAAGTATAAAATATTTTTACTTTTTATTATCACTAAAAAATGTTATACTTAAAAAAAGTTTATAAGGAAGTTTGAGAAACCATTACAAAGTGTAACATAATATATTTTATGTCAACAATTAATGATAGCATTACTATGCAATATTAATTACAATAAAGTTGAATACCTCTTTTAATAATGTAAAGAGCCTTAGAATACAATAGTGTACCTCAACATTTAAATTCTTGGATATAGCAATTATGAGTACTATGAATTTAACAATATGAATTTCTTATCGACAATGGTTAAAATAAAAATTTACTATTTACTGAAAGATTTAGCTTTACTTCTTTTTCAATAGATACATACCTCGGAATTGAATAGTCGTTTGAAAAGACATGTAACGGCATTTATTATCCTGTAAAGTGATTAGAAATTTACAATGAAAAATTACACCTAATTATATGATAAACATTTTTTTCCTAATCCGTTTAAGGGATACTTAAATGAAACAAATAGAAGTTACATAGCTACAATTTTATCTATAAAAATATTTAATGACTAATAAAAAATCGTTCCATGTCATTTATATTTTGCTTGATTTGGACCTTCAAATTAAGAAGCATTCTTTCTCAATATCGTCGTAAATTTTGTTTTTCCAAATTAAATGCTCATTAATGGCTGAATATATCATACATCAATAGGATCCGCTACCTTAATATTATGTTTTTTAACAAAGTAGTCCCAATACATGGTGAAATTCATTTGGGTAATAATTACATCTGTCTTCTGCAGCAGCGTATCTTTTTTGTTTTGTTTTGTACAAAACTTTGCATTTGCCATTGTCTTATTTGGATACAATATCAATTGATGTGCCCTTCTTCTTTTGATTAGGTTTTTATTTGTATAACTATTCCATACTAGATTCTATGTAAGTTTGGATCATGAAGGTGTGTAATAAATTTTGATTGAATTCATCAAAATTGGAGAAATACTTTATTACTGAGGGCCTTTTGTCAGAATCGGTGTAGTTTGTAAATTTAAACTTAGTTGATTTTTTTTCCTTCAAATTTACTGTTATTTTTTTAAAACTATTTTTTAACGAAGTTTTTAATTTTGTGGAAATTGAGCCAAGAGTCATCAGAAGGATTATAATTTGAAATGCAAAAAAAAAGGACAAAATGTCGTTAAGAAACATAATTATGAACTTCTGACATGTAAACATATATGTACTTTAATGTATTGTTTCAATATGCAACACAATTTTGGATACTATTTTCGCTTCCTGCATACTATAAAAAATCAACGACAATTAAAATAAATTTCCCTTAAAAAATATATTTGATGAGACACTGTAAATGGTATTAGCATTGCTGTTGTTGATGAAATATGTTCACTCGGTGATATTTCATTGGTTGAGAGAGGGTCTATATGAATAGCGTGTTGGTGAAGAAGGGGGAGGAGACATGCTTTGAGTACTGATGCAAATAACAAGAAAAATCGATATAATGTTACAATTTTTGTAATAAAACTTTAGGCACGTATAATTATTTTTTTATTTTTTGTTGTTGACTATGCTATGTATATCTAATTCGCAATATTTACAGAGTTTGAATTTAATAAATATATATATATATATATATATATATATATATATATATATATATATATATATATATATATATATATATTTAAATTTAGACGTTAACTTTAGAAAATTTAAAGATTAATTTCATGAATTAATCGTTTATTTCAATTAAAGCAAAAAAATTAAATGTATGACGTCATTAAACTGAACATCACACAGGAAGTAACAAAAACTGGTAATTGACATTTTAAAAAAATATAATATTTTGAAATAAATTTTATTTTATTAAATCCACGTCTACATAAATTAATTAATTATAATAAGTAAATGTATAACTTAAAAACAGGGTATTAGTTAGCCTGACAGGACGTAACACAACAGCGAACGTTTCGGCAAAGAACCATCCTCAACGAACAAATAGTACACAAATAAAACGAATATAAAGAAAGAATATAAAAAAAACTTAGCTGCGGTGAAATCTAATTCGTCAATATTATATAGTATTCCCCACAACGATGGCCTTCTGGCTGTGCAATACTTTTTGGACAGACAACCTCATTCCAATATACCCACACACGCCTTACTACGTTTGGCGGAATCGGTCCTAACCCTCAACTCGTTTGAGTTCAATGGCCAGTTCTTTGACCAAAGTAGGCAGAAGCATGAAACTTTGAGAAGTTGTTGAGTACAATACCGCAATGGTAACAGCCGAACATTATTTTTAAAAATATGACCTTCTGTGGGCTGGTGGCCACATGGAATTTTTTCCTTATATGAGCTTTATAAAAACTGAAAATCACTAATTCTCATATTTCCCGTGTAGATAGAAGCATTAAACTTTTGGAAGTTTTTGAGTACCCTCTAACGACGAAAAATGGCGAAAAAGAATCTTAAATTTCACACTCATGGAGGCCGGGGGCTCAAAAATGTTTTTGACTTATACTGAAAATCGCCTTATTCTCCACTTTCCCGTGTAGGTAGAAACATGAAACTTTGGGAAGTTGTTGAGTACATTCCCGCGATGGTAGCATGCAAAAACAAACTATTTAAGTTATCACTCATGGTTTGCCGGGGACCAAAATGTATTTTTTCTTATATAAAAACTGTCTCAGCACTAATTCTCCAATTTCCTGTGTGGGTAAAAGCATGGAAAATTTGGAAACTTTTGAGTACATTCCCGGGATGGTAACAGGCAAAAAATAATACTTAAATTGCCACTGACTGTGGGCCCAAATGCACTTTTTCTTACATAAAAAAAGACTCATCACTCTTTCGCTAATTTCCCGAGTAGGTAAAAACATGAAACTTTTGGAAATTGTTGAGTACAATCCCGCAATGGTAACAGAGGAAAAAAATATTTAAATTATCACTCACTGGGGTCCAGGGGCCCAAATGTATATTTTCTTATATAAAAAGCTTATCATCAAAAATTCTCCAACTTCCCGTGTAGGTAGAAGCTTGAAATTGTGGGTAGTTGTTGAGTACACTCCTGGGATGTAACAGTCCATTTTTAAAAAAAAATTTTATTATCACTCACTGGGGGCCCGGGACACATATGTTGTTTTTTCACCTTATATGAGCTACATTACAGATAAAAACAACTTTTGATACTGTGTAAATGTATTTTTACAAAACGTGGAAGATAAAAACTTTATGGCCTATATTAAAAAAAATTTGGCATTAAAATTATATTTTTTTAATATTTTGTAGCCGAGGGCCCCAAATCTCTTTTTCGTAAACGTTTAAGACATTTTAACCTTTCGATTTCTTTTTCAATCTTTTTTTTTAAAAACAAATGTTGATTTACAAATATATATTCATCATAATCCCAATTGAAATAAGCTGTTGTTTTCAACTATCCATATTACTATCCATAGGGCCCCTGCCCTTATTTAGTTTTTTTAAAGACGTATTAATAGTCAATGTATTTTATTCATCTGACGGCAATTAAACTTTAGGAAGTTTTTGGGTACGCTCCAGCGATGGTTTCTGGCATTAAAAGTAAAGGTTTTTTAAAACATCACTTATTAGGGGCTGGGGGCCTGTTTGCCATTTTTTAACATTAGTTAAATAAAAGATAATTTAAAAAGTGGCTACTGGGTAAATGGATGAATTATTGACATAATTTGATTTTTAAAAAATAAAATAAAATTATATACGTTAATAAAGTTTTAACGTCTGTTCCTTCGAGGCCTACACCCAAAATATTTTTTTTTCGTAAACATTTAAAGCATTTTTACCTTTAGATTTGAAATAATTTAAATAAATATAGACACGTATCTCTATCATGACCTAGATTGAAATCCTCAGACATTATGAGATATGCACATCCTACATCACATTAACTACACATTAAGATTACTAAGAGTCATAATATATTACTGAATTCAGTCATTCAAATGTTCAATTCATCATCACTTTCTCAGTCTTTCAAAGAAGGGTTGGCTTTGCACAGTTCCGAAATTGTTTGCTTTGACTTTCAACAGTTTGGAACTGGAAGTGCTTTTGCTCTTCCTGCTTTGTAGTAGATGTATTAAAATATGTTGCCATTTCAATGGCTCTTTCAGCGCTATCATTAACGACTTTAAGAAACTAGACTGTTTCCAATAACTTCTGATAAGAATCCAGTTGAGACCACTTGCTGATATCTTCTGAAAAAACGGAACTATCCAGCTGAAAATGCTGAAGAATGAAACTGTACGAGCTCCAACAAAGAATTCAAGAGACTTTTCAATGATATCTACATCACAGCTTCTCATTTAGCGATATGAGCATAGCTGACTAGACTGCTTATTAAAATCGCGAAGTCTGCAAACCATTGCCTGTTTTGTTTCTTTCCGAACCTTGTCAGAAAACAAACGCATGTTCACTAGTTCTTCACCAAAGTACCACAGGTGCCTTCCAAGAGTGCATGTTGCTGCTTTGGAAATGATGACTGTAGCTGAAAAGTACTTGTGGCAGACTTTAAACAGCTAAAGTCATTTAAAGGAGCATCACATGCATTCGTGCTTGTTCCCCGGGCCTTCGCATATACAAGTTAAACAAACATGCAGAACTATAAACAGGCAGAACTTTCACGCTTAGTTATAAGAAAATGTTCTTGAAAAAGATACAGTTTGTACGTGTACAGAAATTTAGACAATCTAAATGTATTTATATATTTATATTTGTGTATAAATATATGATACAAGTTTACGGTAAAATATATGTCACACATTTTATGAAGTCATATTTTCGTGAATAATAAAAAGAAACCTTACCCGTATCCGAAGATTACAATGGATATAACGTCACACAGCCGTAAAAGCAAGCAGTACGGAATGTTGCAGTTGCAGTTTTTCTCTTCTGTTGGTGTACACACTACTTTGAAAAACAAATTTTGTAACATTAAATTAAATACATTTTGTAAGATTCAAAAAACATTTTTAAAAAAGTTTTGCATTAGATATGACAGTTATAATATGTTTATAGTATTTTTAGTGGCTTTTCATTAAACTTCACCCTTTCTATTATTGATAAGTCATTCTCTTCTTTTTTAAATTTGATTGTTTTTTAATAAAAAAACACATGATATAAAATTATATCTTTAAAAAGAATGTATGACATATAGTTATTTATAGTATGCAATTGATTACTTTTCCAATAAAATATAATTTTAGCAGGAGACCTGTGTTGTTTTTATTCTTGTCTTCTAGTCCACATTTTAAGCATCCTCAATATGACTACTACTGATAATTCAACAGTTAAATATAAAACATTACTTGATTAGAAGGAAAAAAAATAAAATGTCTAAAAAATAAATACTGTTAAAATAGTGAATAACACTATTGATTTTTAGGTGAGTGAAATCATTTAGTATTAAAAAACTGCAATTAACTAGAGCGTGGGAAGGGGCATCAAACTTTTAAAATTTGTTTAAAAAATGCCGTGTGGCTTACACATTTTCAGCGCTGGCCAGTTTAAGTTTAAATTTAGCCTTCCTTGTTAATGGTAGGTTAGTGGAATACATTAATTTAGACCCAAACGAAAAAGAAAAAAAAGAAAAAATGTATTATATATATATATATATTAAATGTATCTTGTTCAGTGAGAAAAACACATACATTTCTTTTTGGAGCTGGTAAAAGTGAAACAGGAATGTAGCACAGCTGAGAAACTATATGAATGTGTGATAAAGCAAGTCACACAATTCAGAATCATTTAATTCAAGAAAATCATTGAACTGAACATGATTGAGTGTTTGTCCTCAACTAAAGTTCGAAGAAAAAACGGTTGATTGTTTTATGATATAAGATGCAGTGTAAAATCTTAGCGTTAGGAATTTTTAACTCTACCACACGAGTCTTGATCTTGACAATCCTCGAGGCTAATTTCACTGCATAATTTTAGCACCCCCATGAAAATTTTGTAGTTTTCCAGATGATATTTCGTTTATGATGTGGATTGACATCGACTATTCTACTATCAGAAAATAAGAGTTGACACCACGAATGACCACGAAAAGCTGTAACGTTCTTGAACGATTAATATTATATTCAAGCGCCATAGAATGGCACGACTGCTCCCAACTATAATATTTTTCTGTAGCAGTATAATCAGCCAAGTTATTTAGTTTTGCGTGAACTGAACTTGCCAAAAGACTGACACCTCAAAAACAAATGGGCTTACTTGGGACACAATTAAATAATTACTTCAATCATACACTCTCTGATAAATTGTTGTTGAGATGGATTAAAATGAGTTTTGTATGTCATTTGTGAGGCATGTTTGCTTAAATAGTGCCTGACTTGTTGTTCAGTTATATAACATTAGGCAATTGAACTCCTTTTTATTTACTTTTATTATTTTTTTACAGGCAACAAAAGGTATCTTTTTTATATTCGAAAATGTGTTAACGAGTTACGTGTGTGAATAAGTATGTGCGCGAGTGTGTTTGTGTATGTGTGTGTATGTGTCTGTGTGTTTGTGTGTGTAAGTGTGTGTTTGTATAAGATGTGATATACATTTTATGAAACGGGTGTCATGCCTCTGACACTACAATGCTATATTAATATTAAATGCAATTATTTTAGAACGATTGCTTTCATAGATTGCTACAAGTGAAAATAAAGATTGAAAAAAAAACTTACTGGGTCTTTGTAATAAGAAATTGGATTATGTTTACTTATAATATCCACTGGATTAAGATTGGGGCTAATTGGCGGCACATTTATTTTTATTTAGAGGTGAACCTTTGTGAAATTTTGAAGGGTATTTTTTAATAATAATATCACCAGAATCTGGTCGAACTAATTTTATCTTTGCCACTGTTGACATTCTTTTAAGCATAAATGCGGATGTACTGTTAGTTTAAATTTAAAGTTCAATCCTTGCAAAATAACTATAGAAATATTAATTCAAACTTACATTGTAATATGTTTTTATACACCTACGTAAAGTATCGGACGGATGAAAATTGTAAACAGGCTATAAACAAAATTAAATTGCATAACATTAAATTTAAAAATAGAAAAAATCACACGGTACCGCAGTTGATGCATGTAACAAGTGATTTGTGACAAAAACATTAGCAAATTGTTGTTAGTCGTAAGATTTGATTACCTTTGGAGCTTACTTTATTGAGTGATTGTTTTGAGTCGATTGCTTTATAAACTGCCCTTAAGAAAAGCCGTATTGAGAGTGAACGCTCAGGGATTTTAATAAGAAAATGGAATCTGTATAGGAGTTATATACACTGGCGTAAGATTGAAGCTAATAATCGCAATAGTTAAAAAAGGGCAACTTTTAGAACTATTTGAAGGGTGCTTTTAATGTGTAGGGGCAGGAGTTAATAATATCACCCAACCATTGGTGGTAACAACACTATTTCTTAGCCACTGATAATATCCTTTTTGCAAAGCTTTAGCTAAACCAACAGAGTAAATTTTAAGCCCAAACCTTGCGACTCAAATTGTGTCTTTTAAACAAATAAACTATATTCCCAAATCCCCCTACCCTAGCCATCAATATTCACATACAAATTATATAGCTCTATAAAAACATACCAATTTATCCTGAACAAAGGTCATGCACAAAATGTAAAGAATGCATGTTGTTGATTAACGGATAGACGAATGATAAAGTTTACAGTACAAAACAGGATATGTATGATATTGGTAGAATAATGCGATGGCATGGTATGTGCTTCGAATAATAACTGTTGAGTTGTCTACAGGTGCAAGTGTGTGTGGGGGTAGGTGGGTGTGTTTTGGTTATTTCTATGTCTGCTAATGTCTGCCTCTAACAAGACTACCAGTAGTTATCTTCTTAAACCATTCATATGTGTTTGAAATTACGGCTTGACACTGTTTTCTTTATTGTAATATAATATCGGTTTTAGCATCAGAAAAGTGTGTCATCCGCAGAAAAAAAAATATATTGCAAGCTGGTATGATTTTTTGATAAATCAGTCAACTTTTTGCATGTAAATAACATTAAATTGCTTACAATTAGATTTATAAATAGAAAATGCATACGAAACGGCATGTGATGCATGAAGCAAGTGATAAGTAAAGAAATCAATTTCATTGTTTGTTAGGTTGGAGATTTATTTAACTCAGGTGCTTATATAATTTACGTGATTTGTTTTCTTCTGGAACGATTGGTCCATAAACTGCACAAAAGGAATAGATGGCTTGAAAAATAAAGTTCGGTACTGTTAAAGACGAATATGGATTATATATAGGGATTATATGCACGGACGTAAGAGTGTAGCTATCAAATGGAACAGTTATGTTAATATTTTATATTGAGTTGCAAATTTCTGACATTTTGAAAGGTAATTTTTAATGATTAGGGCAGGAGTCAATAATATCCTGGCATAAACACTATAGCTTAGCAACTGTTTATAAAACTTTTGCATAGCTTAAACTAAACCAGCAGGGTAAATTTTAAGCCCAAACCTTGCGATTCAAAGTGTTTCTATAAAAAAAAATATATATATAATAAAAAAAATTTAAAACAAACAAAAAAACCTCACAACTTACTTAAGCATAAATTGTCACATAAATAATATCTGGCTCATTAAAAAAAATATTATATTAGTTTGACTAAGGTCTTGCTTAGACTGGAAATAGAAAGAGTTTTTGGAGAGCTTTCCCCATGAAAAAATTAATCATAAGAACAGGCATTTAAGAGCTAACAAATGATGAATCATTCATTAAAAAAAAAGTATATTTCCATAACAATACGGTTGCATGGAAACCACTTCAGGTAAAAACTGTACTGTTGTTTAAGGTGTAAATATATTTAGTGTAAAGAAATATCTCGGGTATTAAGACTTATATATAGGATCCAGCTCCAGAAAGTGGGTGTTTTTAAATAACATCCACAATAACTCATATTGTGACTAGATGTTATGATTTTTTTAGAGCAATATTTTAGAAAAAAGAACAAAGTTTCGTATAAAGACAGATTTTAAAGCTAGATCATGCGGTTAACTAAATGGGAGTTTTATTTTAAACTCTATAAACTTCTTTAAACAAAATATTTGATTAACCATTATGATTTAAAATCAAATACCTACTATGCATGCATTTGATTTTAAATCATAATGGTTAATCAAAAATTTTGTTCAAGGAAATTTATATATTAAGACCTAAACAAATATGTCATTTTATAAGCTGAAAAAAGCTACAATGCAAAAAAAGCTTTAATATAAATACAAAGAAAACGTATCAGTTTTTTTTAATTAAACAAGTAGGTGCCAATTTAGTTCTTTGTTACTACTAGAAGAGAAAAAGAGAGCAAAAAGCCATTTAAAATGACATAATAATTGATTAGAAATAAATCTCTCAGCATTTTTTTGAAAAGCAACAATGTTTTTTTTTATTATTCACGTGAAAAGACACTGTGCCTTTTTCAACAAATAAACATATTTTCCACCCTCCCCTAGGCATCAATATTCACATAAATATTATCAGGCTCAAAAATATCCTATTCGTCTTGAACTAATTTCATACTTAGACTATAAAATGGAATGGCCGTTTTGGAGAGCTTTTTCCTAGAACCAAAAGAAACATATGGAAAGATATTGTTTTAATTTTATGGGTCATGCCTTGCCCATTAGATTATTGTAACTGTTAAGGACCTTTGTTATTCTGGTAGAGTATATAGAGAAAAGCGTGCGTTATTAAAGAAGAAATACCAAAATGTATGGGTAATATTTAAATTCATAATACTTTCTATTTTCTCGAAAGACATATCCTGATTTTTATGAAGGAGTGGTTTGATTTACCACCATCCAAATATCCGGATACCAATATAAAAATTTCTAAGGTTAATTTGAGACCCGAAATTGAAATATGGTTGCTTATATTGTGCTTAGCCCGTAGCATAGCACGGTCATTGATCTCGTATATATATATATATATATATATATATTTATAGTAAACTCCGTTTTATGAACCCCCGCTTATCGAACCCCCGCTGTAACAAATTCATTTGCTAGGGCCTATAACAAACAAACCTCACTATAACGAATATTGGCCTAATATTTCAACATCAAAAACTTAAGGAGAAATAAAAAAAAATATTTTTCTGTGATTATAAGTGAGTTTGATGTAAAAACATAGTTCTGCATTTCGTTGTTATTGAAAACGTCTATATACGATTTAAAATAACATTCATCTTAGACTACGTAAGCAAAAATGATTATTTTGAGCGCGAACGCAACCTCCTGTAAAAATAAACAAGAAAAAAGAACTAACCAAACAGCTGTTCGCCTCCTAGCGTCACAATTTAAATATTGGAAAAACTGGTTGAGATTTAGGAAAGCTATCTGCGTTTAAAAGTTTTTTTTTATAATCTAGGCATTTTAAGGGAAGATTTAGTTAATTATTTAAATATAATCGAAAAGAAAATGTAGCTTACGATATTATATGATGAGTTTTTACTATGATTGTGTGTCTCATACGAATTAGCAATGGCAGGCTAAGGCCTTGGAATCAACTAGGCTACGATTTACTTTGAGTAATAAAATAAAAACGCGTAAAAACCAAGTTTTTGACTATAAATCCTTTATATACGAGGCATAACTAAAATAATGTTCATTATAATACGCAGCGCACGACAATAAAAAAATCCAAAATGTTAGTTATGTCTCGTAAAACATGTTTAATATAATGTGCACCGATAGGGCATATATTTATAAAAAGTATTGTCAATAAAATACGCACCAAATCGCGCAACAGGAAAGTATTAAAAAGGTGGTTCAATACATGTATATATATATATATATATTTATATATATATATATTTAAAAACAGTCAATAATATAGTCAAAAGACATATAATAACTAAACATGTTTTAAATAATTTTCTTTTTTTTTGTATATCTTTTTTTTTAAAAATTGTTTCTTGCTTCGATTTTTTTTCCAAATGATCAGGTATGTTAATCACTCATGTTCTATTTTTTTTAAATTATATATTTTAAAATTTTTAAAAAAATAATATAAAAGAAATATATTGATTTTTATCAACTCTCTCTGAATAAATAGGCTACACTAATTAATTATTTTAAAAAAAAATATATTTCTTAGTTAGTTTATATTTACATTATTACTTGAATATACATTATAAAACTTACTTATACTTGAATTTGAATTGAAAGTTAAATAGTTTGTTACATCTTGAGAATCTGACCTACACAATGCCATTTGTATGGTCATATTCAATTGCTGCTGTTTAAAGGTGTGGCTTACATACTGTTTTCCTTGAAGTGGCGGTAATAACCTAGGCTCTGAGATTTGAATGAAACAAGGTAATACGTTGCTTTCACATTCAAATCTATAGTTTATTTCTGTTCCATTAGTAATAGCAATGCAGCTGATGTTTGATTTTAGAATCTCAAACCCATTGATGAAAAGTGAACTTGTCATATCTGTTGAATCTGCAGCAAGTAATGGAAAGACTTTAAAGAGTAGCTATTTAAAGGCTATAAAAGGGTTTAATATTTAAAAACAAAGAAATTATTTACCTGATATATTTGGAAATATTCGCTCATCACTTATAATTTCTGTTTTGTTACCAGTTTTGATAACACCACGTATCGTTGCTCCACTCATTTCTTTTTTGGCAATACGTTTGATTGTAATCAACACAACATGACTATCTATGTGTTGACAGAGGTAGTTTTCAGTTAGCACACACTTATCCTGTATGTCAATGACATCTAACTGAGGAAAAGATCATTAAAAAATATATTATTTAGTTTATAACCTACATAGCTTCTAAAATTCTTTTAAAATAATAACACCTTTTTCTTTCTTTAAAATAGTTTTTTTTAAAGGTGCAACCCATCACTTAATTAACCTTTAGGTTTTCCAAAAGTAGATATGTTCATAAGTGACTGTATCTACTTTAATCTTCACCCAACTAATATCCCCGATGTATTTATTATGTTTAGTATATTTCATTTCATTAATTATATATTTTTTTAAATATCTTATGACACACGAATCTTTGAAATCCACACTTGTTTTAACGTATATTTGGACATACTTCGATTTAGTGTAAACCTTTTTACTCCTTTAGAAAATATAGAACTGTTAAACAACAACAATGAAGAAACTAATTTGAAGTATCTAAACAATTTAGGCCTTACACTAACACGGTCTAAGTGATCAATCAAAAATGATGAAACTATAAACTTCGATTACACTTTATTTGAATTTTATTCAATATGGACTGTCTTTTTAGAATAAGTCGTGTTAATCATAAGCGTTTCAAGATTAAAGTGGCAGAAGACAAAAGAAGCATACATCAGTCATGTATATTTAAGTCTATTAGAAATGATATATAACTTGCAATGCTGATTAAAGAGAGTGTAAACTGCTCATTGAAGTTCAACTCATATTGTGACGGGCAAGTGTTTAAAAACGCCCCTGATTAAAGTAGCGTTGGTCTCGGTCTAACAATATATTGCATTAAATCACATTGATAGCATTTATTTCTGATGTGACCTGCAGACCACTGAAACTAAAGGCATTTTCAACGACCATTCATTAAACGCATCATGATTCGCTGAATATTTGAAAGTATGCTTTATTTCACAACTAACTTTAATATTCCCTTTTCGCTTATACAAATGGACTATAGAGGCATCTTTAGAATCCTTGGGGATAGCCTCTTGTTCAGACATCATTAAGAAGATTTCATTCATCTTTTCCAGTAGAAGCATGCCGCCTTCTATATATATTTCAGCTGGAATTGAGTCTGCTCCAGGCGCCTTTCCACATGACAGAAGATGCACAGACCTTTGCGTCTCAAGCATTGTTGGTGGGTCGCCAATTGCCAAGTTAATTTGTACTTGAGGGAGGCGACTGATAGCATCTCCATTAATACTTGAGTTGCTGTTTAGGACAGCATTAAAGTTTACAGCCCAGCGCTCGAGAATCTTCTCTCTGTCAGTAATTAGATATGTCCCATCAGCACTGAGAAGCCGGTGTAACAGGCCAGATTAAACCCCTGACCAGAATATACCCGGGTATAATCTGGCCTTGGCCAGAATATACCCCCGGGGTTAAACTAGCCTAGGCCAGAATATACTCCCTCAGGCCAGAATATACCCCTTTGACAACATGGGGATATATAGTAAAACATTGATGAATGACTTTTTAGACTTTCTCTTCATGTTTAAGTTCTGTCGGAGAAATTAAACTCTTTTCTTAATTAGCAAAAATGTTTTAATTAAAATAAAATAATAATTACAAATATTTTACGATGAATGAAAGGAGCAAGACATTTTATTTGAAAACGATGTTGTCGTTGTCTCGTTTTTTAAATATGAAATCTGATATAATTTCGACGATTCAAGATCAAAAGTTACAGTCTATGCAAATATATATGGAATCAGTGTTTTGCTTATTTCATTTAACATTAACTTAATCAAGCACTAGATGATTATTTTAAAACAATAATTTAAGCTTGGTTATATTTGTTGCTTTTCAAACACGTGCGAACACTTTGGATTCCTTACCATTATCGTATCTTATCATTGAAAGACGCTCCTTTTATACAGAAAATTATTACGTCCTACGTTTATCATTTGTTTATGTCTAGTCTTGCATTTTTATTAGAGTTTTAAAAGTTGATAGTGTTGGTTTTCCTGGTTTCCTCAGCCAAACCATTTCACATTTTGATTCAAGTATATTCATCATGTAGATGATATGTATTGCCAATGTTCACGTGTTGAATTACTTTATCTCTGAGGAGGATATAGTTGTCTTCTGTTCCTGTCCGAATGTAGCTTATGACCCTGAAGTAACCGCCTCCACCCTTTTTCCTTTAATATGTACGTCTCAGTTATTCAAGATCTCGATTGCGGCCATAATATATATACAAACTCGTTAAATTAAGGCCAAGAGTTGTGCTAAGACGCTTTCTTCTTGACATTTTTAGTGGGTTAAAAGTCCTACTCTGCATTTGTTTTGAGACAGGTCGTATCACAATGATGTTTCTTCAACTGTTATTTCTTGTTCCTTTTGATGTATGCTCCCATTGACAGTACTTTTAACAGAATCATCAGGGAACTGATTGGGTGAAGAATCCTGTGTATTGCTGTAAACTTTTACGTTACTGACATTGTAGGTGCTTCTGAGTATTTTGTCAGTCGATATATTCTTTAGCTTAACTCTTCCTTTGTTCAATGATTCTACCACGAGGTAGGGACCAATCCATCAGGGTTCCATGCGATGAATGAGGCGATGATTCTTGATTCGTCATCAGCATACTTCCGTCTCGCGAGACGATGGTGCAAACGAATTCTGTGCTTTCCAATGTTTTGGCCTTTCTCCAACCTCTTCTGTATGTAGCCTCGTCAAAGCTGCGCTCTTCGGCTACTTTTACGTTCTCTTTGACAACTGTGCGTCTTGTAGATCGGTCTTCTGCTTTACTCCCTGTCACTTGTCCTTATTATGGCTGCTTTCAAGTCTCTCTGGCAGACATCCTTAAATCGGAGACGTGGGAGAATTGTCTTCCTGTTACCCAAATCCAGTTCTCCAAATAGGAGATCATTGGGGATGTGACCCGGGCTCATTCTTTTCACACGTCCTAGCCATCTTAGGCGTTTTTCATTAAGGATTATATAAACTATGGAATCAGCAGTTAATTCTTGGCTGCTTGTATTTCTGAGATCAAAGTTACACTCTTGATGCGAATGGGCTGGGTGGATATTTGTATTCACAGTTAGATTTAGCATTTTTTAGCAGCACATCGGCGTTGATATAGTCCAAATAAGTTAATGGTAAAACTGTTCCATCTTCCACAGGCCTGAGATCCTTAGGTAGTTTGGCTTTTCGTCCATACTGTCAAGTCTCGATTTTATAGGGATTGTGCCTTGCTCTCCGCTTTCAACACGTACACATAAAATGACACTATGACATCGAAAAATTTCACTAGTTTATTTATATATGTACAACTGGCCGTTCCCCGTAGGCACGGCGATAATGACTTCATAAAAAATACTGGCGCAACAGTCGCAACCACTACAGTCTCACTGACTGCTTATCACATTTACTCGCTACGTTCAGGGCTCTGTACCCCACTCGTTGTACATCGACTCCACATCTGGTTTAAATCCACAAGTCTTAGCCTCGGTCCGATGCGACCGACCTGGGCCCTACTCCAGTCTTTTCAGTGTTCCCTCCCTCAGCTTGTCTTCAACCACCATAATTGGTCTCAACTGACCCTCGAATGTCCGTCCTCCCCGTTCACTCAGTCAACACACATACACAATACAGTGATTCTCATACCCCTGACACATACATAATTTCAAAAGGAGTGCATCTGGTTGAGGCATGTACAGATGTGGTATGCACTCGTATATTGTTCAGTGCTGTGTCTTCTTGTTTGTTTTTGGCTTTAGGGCAAAACATTTTTGATAGGCTTTGATATATTTGTGAATGTCATTCTTCATTCTTTTCCAATAACATCGTTCAGGCCATCAAATTTGGGTTGACATGAAACGTCTTCAGTATAATTGGCAGGCGACTTTAATGGAGAACTTTCTTTTCACCATAGTAAAGAATCAATCCCTTTTTTGCTTCAAAAGGCTTTGCAGTTTGTCTAATTTGTGACTTGGCATTTGACCGTTTCTCTGAAGGTTAGTAACGGATCCACTGGGGGTACTTAACTTTCGTAGTAAATTATAATTGTAAAAGCTGATCATACAGTTGGTCTTACATGGTTGACACAGTTAGTGCTCTAGTCGTTTTGGAGTTTATGTTATAGTGACCAAAAAATGTGTTTTTAAAGTTGCGAAATCCAATTCGTCAACTCTGTAAAGATTGTCATAATCCAATAAGGTTGCCACTATTCGCAACTTTGTGCTACTCATTTATATTTACGCCTTTCAAAAGAAATACGGCTGGTTTAAAATAAAATAATAGGGCGCCACGAGGTCAGAGGTTCTTTTGAATGCAGATTAAACGAAACACAATCCGTGCTTCATAACACTAGATGAATGCATGGAAAGCGGACAATCCAACATTGGTGAAATCCAATAAGGATGACCGTACAGTTTTAAGAGTAACACAGGTAACAATGAATTGCGCCGATTAAAAAAATAAAAATAATTTGCACTACCGGAACAAATGTTTGTTTTGAATGTCTTAAGACACCGCAAAGGCAAACCAAGCTACAGATAAAGGTTCGGAAATACGACAAGCAACATAGGGAAGTCAAACGAGGTTTCCACACTTTAGTCGTCCTATTCTTATTATTTTGCATGTCAGTGTATATTCAGATAGATTTGCGACAACAGCATAGGCCCATTTTCATTTTGCTTTTGAAAAAAACATATCATAGCGCCTTTCCCTTTTTTAAAAATCGATCTGTATATACGCTGATCTGCAAAATAGTTAAAAGAATAGGACTAGACTAAAAGAGTGGGAAACATCGTTTGACTTCCCTACTGTTGCTTGTCGTATTTCAAAACCTTTAACTGTAGCTAGGTTTGCCTTTGCGGCGTCTTAAGACATTCAAACGCCACCTTTATTCCAGTAGCGCTAATCATTTTTATTTTTTTTAAATCAGCGCAATTCATTTTTACCTGTGTAACTCTTAAAACAATACGGTCAACCTTGTTGGATTCCGCCAATGTTGAATTGTCAGCTTTCCATGCATTCATCTATTGTTATGAAGCACGGATTGTGTTCTTATAATCAAAAGAACCCCTGACCTCGTCGCGCCCTATTATTTTATTCTAAACCAGCCGTATTTCTTTTGAAAGGCGTAAATATAAATGAGTAGCACAAAGTTGCCAATGGTGGCAACCTTTTTGGATTAGACCAATCTTTACAGAGTCGACGAATCAGATTTCGCAACTTTAAAAACACATTTTTGGTCACTATAAAATAACCTCCAAAACGACGAGTGCTCAAACTTTGTCTACCATGGAAGATCAACTGTATTATCAGCTTTTACAATTCTACTCTACAACGAAATTTAAGTGCCCCCAGTGGATTAATGACTAACCTTCAGAGAAACGGTCAAATTCCAAGTCACAATTTAGACAAACTGGAAAGCCTTTTCAAGTAAAAGAAGGAAATGATTCTTTACCATGATGAAAAGGAAGTTCTCAATAAGTCACCTACCAAATATCCTGAAGACGTTTCATGCCAACCCAAATTTCGATGGCCATTATTTGCAAAGATAAGACAGTCACAATCTCTGAACGCTGTTATTAAAAGAGAATGAAGCATGACGTTTACCAATATGTCAAAGCCTAACAAAATAATTTGTCCTAAAGCCAAAATCCCAACAAGAAGGCACCACCACCACTGAACAATATACCAGTGCATACCACATACCAGTACAACCAGATGCATTCCTTTTGAAATTATGTATGGACGAAAAGCCGAGCTACCTACGGATCTCAGGCCTGCGGAAGATGGAACAGCTTTACCATTAACTTATTTGACCAATGTCAACGCCGATGTACTGAACACACTTACAGCAATTCAGAAAATGCTGAATCTAACGTGAGTACCAATATCCACCCAGCCCAGTCGCATCAAGAGTGTAACTTTGATTGCAGAAATACAAGCAGCCAAGAATTAACTGCTGATTCCATAGTTTATATAATCCTTAATGAAAAACGCCTAAGATTGCTAGGACATGTGAAAAGAATCAGCCCGTGTCGAATCCCCAAGGACCTACTATATGGAGAACTGGTATCGGGAAAGAGGAAGACAAGTCGGCCACGTCTCCGATTTAAGGATGTCTGCCGTAGGGACTTTAAAGCAGCCAGAATAAGGACAAGTGACTGGGAGTGTAAAGCAGAAGACCGATCTTCGTGGCACCCAGTTTTCATAGAAAACGTAAAGTTGCCGAAGAGCGTAAGATGAACGAGGCTATAGACAGAAGAGCTATGAGAATGGCCAAAACATTGGGAAGCACAAAACTCGTTTGCACCATCATCTCACGAGACGGAAGGATGCTGATGCCTACAATGTCAGTAACCTAAAAGTTTACAGCAATAAACGGGGTTCTTCTCTCAATCAGAGCCCTGATGATTCTATTAAAGGTACTGTCAATGGGAGACTACAAAAAAAAAGGAAAAAGAAAGCACAGGTGAAGAAACATCATTGTGATACAACCTGTCGAACAATCAAATGCAGATTGGGACTTTTAACCCACTAACAATTTCTAGAAGAAAGCATCTTAGCACAACTATGGACTTATTTTTGACAATATTGTATATTATGGCCGCACTCGGGATCTTGAACAAACCAGGCGTACATATTAAACGAAACGGGAGGGGCGTTACTTCAGGTCCATAAGCTACATTCTGACAGGAACAGAGGACAACCACATCCTCCTTAGAGATAAAGTAATTCTACACATGAACACTGGCATAACATAACAACTACATGACTACTTGAATAGAAATGTGGTATGGGTTGCCTGAGGAAACAAGGAAAACCAACACTATCAACATTTAAATCTCTAATAAAATGCAAGACTAGACATAAACCAATGATAAGCGAGGGACGTAATAATCTTCTGTATAGAGGAGCATCTGTAAATGATAAGATAATATAAAGATAAGGAATCCAAAGTGTTCGCAAGCGTTTGAAAAGCAACAAATATAACCAAGTTTAAATTATTGTTTTAAAATCATCATGTATTGCTTGATTAAGTTAATGTTAAATGAAAAAAGCACTGGTTCCATAACTATTTTTATAGACTGTAACTTTTGATCTTAAATCGTCGAAATTTTTATAAGATTTCAGAATTTAAAAACAAGACAACGACATCATCATTTTCAAATAAAAGTTCATGCTCCTTTCATTCATCGTAAAATATTTTTATAATTATTATTTTATTTTAATTAAAACAATTTCGAAACTTAAGGAAAGAGTTTAACTTCTATGACAGAGCTAAAACATGAAGAGAAAGTCTAAAAAGTTAATCATCAATTTTTTACTATATATCTCCATGTTGTCAAAGGGGTATATTCTGGCCTGAGAGGGTATATTCTGGCCTAGGCCAGTTTAACCCCGGGGGTATATTCTGGCCTTGGCCAGATTATACCCGGGTATATTCTGGTTAGGGGTTTAATCTGGCCTGTTACACCGGGATGAGTTACACATTGTGGGTCCGTACACTTCTTTAAGGGCGTTATGAAAACTCTTCATAAAATGTCTGTCTGCATATTGTTGAGTCTCATCAGCTTTCCTGTTTAGCTACGAGTCTCGCATTCCAGCGAATTGTTTGTTGTATGATGCGGAACATGCTTTCATATGAGTCCGTTATGGATAAAGACCTGGGATTGCTGATGTGTTTTTTGTGAAGTCAATGTTTCTCTGCCAACATTTGCTTGATTTCAACACAATTGTCATCGAACAAGTATTGGTGCTTTCTTGTCGCATGTCCAATGATTTGAGAGGGTGTGCTGTAGATTAGATCTCTAAAATCCGTCGAAACAGTCTCAATGTTCGTATTGCTCAGTGTAGTTGATCTATGTTTGTCCTCCAGGGCAGTCTCAAGAGATTGTTTAGTACTGGCACAGTTTAGCTTTGTGATGTTTAGACGTTTTATGGTCATCCTTCCTTCAGGCCGTCTTTTGGACTGAATCCGAATACTAAGTTTGGATATGATGATTATCGCCAAGCCTGCGATAATCATCGTGGAATTTCACTGCTATCAATTGCAGAAAAAAATACTCACCAGAAAATATATGCGTTTATAATCATGTAGTATTGAATAATATTTGCCTTAATAATCATTATATATATAAAAATTAACTTACTATCCAAAATGTAGATTCAATTTTTTGTCTAATCTGAAAATAAACAATGCTTATGTTTATATCATTGGAGTAATCCACCTTTGCTTTAAAAACAACCGTATCTACGTCACTGATCAGACCTTGTGTGCAATTTGTTACACTTTCATCTTGATTGTATTCATATAGCTCTATTGTTTGTCCACGTGCACAATCTGCGTAAGAAAGCATTCGATATTATTTTCTTTTATATAAGTTATATATTTGCTTTTAACCATTCTATTTCAAAAATATATCAAGTCATGTTGCTTCTGAATCATATATTAAAATATTTCCTTCATCAAAAGTCACCAAAGACAAAGAAAGCCTCAATTTTAGATTTGTATAAAAAAAAGAGAAGAATTATACTTTTTTTTCACCTGACATATTTTGAAACGATTTTTGTAATATAAAAAAAAAGAAAAAAAAAGAAGAAGAATTAAATGCTACATAAATATCAATAAAATTTGTTTAAAAAAAGTAGATATTATATTTTATAAAATTGACTTTTGGGGAAAATTATATCTACCTTACTATATAATTGCACATTGCATGTCATTACATATATGACTTTTTTGCTTTTAAAACCTTCAAAGTTTATCAATATACATAATTCCCGTTGTCTGTATGTATGTATGAATGGAATAAAGCTGTTAGGTGGCGCTGCGATCGATTTTTTCAATAGTGCGCACCAAATTACTGCATCAAAAATAACACTTTTCGAACGCTCAGCATAAAATTTTACAATATGATAATAAATGAATCAAATAAAAATAATTAAAATTATTAAAAATTATGTATTACTATTACGTTATTTTTTAATCTGATGTGTATTTATTTTGAAAACTTCCGTCATTTTTGACAGGTGATATGCCGCGGGTCTCTCCAGAGTTCCTTCTTTTCATTCACTCACAGTCGTTTGCCCAAACCCACCCCATTTTGACAGCTGTGTCTTTCAGGAAGTCTTCACCCGTCACTAAATCATTAGCGGCGTATGCTGCGCCGCGGGTCAGCTGATAAAATTATAAAACTAATTAAATTTACATAGTCATTACACAAATTTTTCACGATTTTACATTATGCTAATCGATATATATATATATATATATATATATATATATATATATATATATATATATATATATATATATATATATATTAGGGCTGCGGAAATTAACGATTAATTTCTCGATTAGTCATTAACAATTTTAACGATTACATTTTTTAACGATTGTTTGACCCACCGCTTATAAATGTATTTGAAGTCAAAACTTAAAATATTTCAGCCGATAAATATAAACTAATTTCGGGATGATTACACGATCATTTTGGTTTTAAACTATTGACTGTCGTGAATGTTCAAGATGTTGATAGAGGTTATTGTGTCCATTGAGAGAAATCGTTTGCCTACTATAAAATGCTCCCTCTAAGTCTAAGCTTCGTAGGTTCATGTGCAAAATTTAAAAAAAAATTCGTGTGCAAAGTTGTGCAAAGTCCATTTTTTTGTGCAATATTTTTTTTTCTAAACTCCTGCGTGCCGGCGGTCAAATATCTTCGCAGCCGCGCTGCTTAAAGGGAACATTGGTATCAGGGTTCTAACACTTCGCTTACATATCACCTGCAAACCAAACACCCTAGAGTATCGGAAACTTCAGCTGAGACAATCTAAAGCTATGTGAACGATTGTTTAGCTCGGGAGGTTATATTGTCAATAAGACCCGCTCATCACTAATCATCGCTTGAACACAATATTTTTAATACACTTGTCTGTTTGCGTTGTTGGTTAAAGATGTCATATAAAGAAGACATTTCATTGTTATTTACAATTTTCGACAAGTATTTTTATAAATATTACTTATGACACCATACATTTCAATTTTTGGTCTATTTGAAATTAACGATTAATTAATCGTTAATTTTTTAAAAGTTAACGATTGAATTTAAACCAATCGTTAACAGCCTTAATATATATATATATATATATATATATATATATATATATATATATATATATATATATATACTACGTTAGCTCATTTAAAAAAATGTACTTACCTAAAGCAAATAAGATTAGACAAATCGATTTCAAAATCATTTATTTTTGATGCATATTCCTTAATATATTATTTGTTGTCCCTCTACTCTGTATTCGTGTTTTTTTTCTTTTGATAACTGTAAATGTTGTTTCATTTATTATTTTTAAAAAGCAACAATATTTATTTATTGTACATAACATTTTTTTAAAAATAGTCTTTATAATTGCAAATTATCAAAATGTTTTTTTTTGTTCACTACCTTTTCCTTGCAAGTGTTTATATACTTTTAACTGATCAATTTTCTTTATTTTTATGCAGTGCTTTTTTCTGAAATACCATAATTGTATTGTTATTTAAATAAATTGTTTTTATTTTATTTGTGATATTTAAGTTATTCTATATATATAGCAGAACTGGCGTGCGTCTCTATCACCTTTCATTTGATATATATTAGTGGCATGTCATAACATGATTTAAAAAAAAAGTTGTATGCCTTCAAATTAGCATACATGTGATGTTTCTTTTCTTTCTAAAATTTGGTCAATTTTTGAAGTAAAGTGTGTAGTTAAGAACCAATTGTTTCAAATCAAATTGTTTCTAAAATAGTATCAAAGTATATGTAATCGATCTAATGTTAATTTTTGGTAAAATGAAATAATATATATATTTTATTATTATTTTTGTTTAAATGCGGCAAGACTTGGGAAAACAAGAATTAAATTTCATATAGATAAGTATTCATATACACACGAATAGAGAAAGGCCTGATATAAAAGGTGACAATATACGCACTTTCATTCCCCGATGTTGCTATTAACCAGTTCGTCTGGTAAAAAGCAACAGTAGAATCCAGATTAAAACAAACCAACTAAACATATTATTAAAAAAATGATGAATTTGTTATTAAACCTAAGCAGAATAATATATATAATATATATAATAATATATGTAGCCTGAAATTTTACGGAAATATAATATTTCTTTTGAAAATTACTTGTTCCAATATCAAATATGGCTGCTGCATAACTAGTAACAAACGGAAAATACCGTTATTGATTATGAGTTACATCATTTACGGGAAATCCAGCTATGAGTTTTCAGTTAAAAGACTTACACAACTATTAAAAAAGATAATTATGAGGGTGATTTAATATATTTATTACATAATATTTGCATGCACCCTTTCCAAATATACAATCTCTCTTTCACGATCTTTTTTTTTCAATGATTAAAGTATAAGAAAACAAGCACACTCTCAAGTCACAAAACTCAAATCAATTTATTTTAATAATGTACTAGACTTAAACCTTGGATAACCATAGCATAGATGGAGCATATGTGATGTAAAATATAAGTGGGTTTTATAATAATTAATTTAATTTTTAAAAAAATATATAGCTACATTTTGAAATTGCGAAATTTAAATTATTTATGTGCTAAGAAATTATTTATTGCTATTTTTGACATATGTATTTCACTTCAACATAAAGCACCTGCATTTGATTTTCATTTCCCGTGCTTTAATCTTCCTAACTCTCTAAAGTAACATTATTTTTAAGTGATTCACGCTTCACAGGGTTACCCCATTTGTTGGATTATCTAATCAATTCACTTTAAGGATTGATGTGGTTATGACATTTTTTGTTTGCATGAATGTTATGCTCATATTTTTAAATTAAAGATTTAAAATAAAAAAAATTAAATAAATCACACGCGAACATATAAAGGTAGCGTTTGTTTAAAGGAAACAATTGGTTAAAATGAACTGATCATTTTAATAAATAGAAGTACAAAATAAGTACTTTGATTTAATATGACTAAAACGTGGGGTGGGCGCTTATGAGGTTTAACATATGCGGTTCACTCATTCTCTCACTGATAATCACTTATAGATCTCTCTTTTGCCTTCTTAATTAGAAATCTTTAATTTTTATACCAAACACCCGCCCCACGTTTTTAGTCATATTAAATCAAAGTACTTGAACTTATAAACTTATAAAAACGTGGTTTTTAAAAATCTTATTTTTTACTTCTATTTATTTAATTCTTTTTTAGTCCACTTATAACAACCTGGTTTTTTTAAAAAAAATTTTTTACCTCTATTTATTTTACTAAACACCTCACAAGCGCCCGCCCAACGTTTTAAAAACATAGTGATGTGGTCACGGGGTGAACTCACTGATGTCAACAAAAGCAGACGGTACATTTGCTTATATTTAGACTATAGATAAACTAATAAAACAAACCCGTAAAAACAAAGTTTTTGACTATAAATTCCTTATATATGAGACATTACTAAAAGTATTGAATATTTTCAAACGCGACAAATATTTACAGACTGAATCTGTCTTAACTCTTCTTTTCTTTTAACCCGGGTGGGGGTGGGAGAGGGGAAAGGTCTTGTCATGGCCGCCACCAGAAATTTTTGGACCCCTGAAAACTGGGTACGTTGGGCCCCTCTTGGCTCCACATCGTGCCTATGCCTTTTCCCAGGTCCCCACATGCCAAAATCCTTGAAATATGTATACAAAATGACCAAAATGTAGCTTATCCGAAAGCGACAATGTTGGCTGCATTTATAAATACCAATACAAGCGATCTAGGGAGCAAGAATTTCATATTGAATAACAAAAACGCCACATATTTGCAAAACAAAAAGTAGTAGTAGAATTTCTTTTTGTTTTATTCATCCAAATATATATATATATATATACTACGTTAGCTCATTTAAAAAAAATGTACTTACCTAAAGCAAATATGATTAGACATAACGATTTCAAAATCATTTCTTTTTGATTCATATTCCTTAATATATTATTTGTTGTCCCTCTACTCTGTATTCGTGTTTTTTTTTCTTTTGATAACTGTAAATGTTGTTTCATTTATAATTTTTAATAAGCAACAATATTTATTTATTGAACATAACATTTTTTTAAAATAGTCTTTATAATTGCAAATTATCAAAATGGTGTTTTTTTTTGTTCGCTACTTTTTCCTTGCAAGTGTTTATATACTTTTAACTGATCAATTTTCTTTTATTTTTATGCAGTGCTTTTTTCTGAAATACCATAATTGTATTGTTATTTAAATAAATTGTTTTTATTTTATTTGTGATATTTAAGTTATTCTATATATATAGCAGAACTGGCGTGCGTCTCTATCACCTTTCATTTGATATATATTAGTGGCATGTCATAACATGATTTTAAAAAAAAGTTGTATGCCTTCAATTTAGCATACATGTGATGTTTCTTTTCTTTCTAAAATTTGGTCAATTTTTGAAGTAAAGTGTGGAGTTAAGAACCAATTGTTTCAAATTAAATTGTTTCTAAAATAGTATCAGAGTATATGTAATCGATCTTATGTTAATTTTTGGTAAAATGAAATAATATATATATTTTATTATTATTTTTGTTTAAATGCGGCAAGACTTGGGAAAACAAGAATTAAACTTCATATAGATAAGTATACATATATACACGAATAGAGAAAGGCCTGATATAAATGGTGAAAATATACGCACTTTCATTCCCCGATGTTGCTATTAACCAGTTCGTCTGGTAAAAAGCAACAGTAGAATCCAGATTAAAACAAACCAACTAAACATATTATTAAAAAAATGATGAATTTGTTATTAAACCTAAGCAGAATAATATATATAATATATATAATAATATATGTAGCCTGAAATTTTATGGAAAGATAATATTTCTTTTGAAAATTACTTGTTCCAATATCAAATATGGCTGCTGCATAACTAGTAACAAACGGAAAATACCGTTATTGTTTATGTGTTACATCATTTACGGGAAATCCAGCTATGAGTTTTCAGTTAAAAGACTTACACAACTATTAAAAAAGATAATTATGAGGGTGATTTAATATATTTATTACATAATATTTGCATGCACCCTTTCCAAATATACAATCTCTCTTTCACGATCTTTTTTTTTCAATGATTAAAGTATAAGAAAACAAGCACACTCTCAAGTCACAAAACTCAAATCAATTTATTTTAATAATGTACTAGACTTAAACCTTGGATAACCATAGCATAGATGGAGCATATGTGATGTAAAATATAAGTGGGTTTTATAATAATTAATTTAATTTTTAAAAAAATATATAGCTACATTTTGAAATTGCGAAATTTAAATTATTTATGTGCTAAGAAATTATTTATTGCTATTTTTGACATATGTATTTCACTTCAACATAAAGCACCTGCATTTGATTTTCATTTCGCGTGCTTTAATCTTCCTAACTCTCTAAAGTAACATTATTTTTAAGTGATTCACGCTTCACAGGGTTACCCCATTTGTTGGATTATCTAATCAATTCACTTTAAGGATTGATGTGGTTATGACATTTTTTGTTTGCATGAATGTTATGCTCATATTTTTAAATTAAAGATTTAAAATAAAAAAAATATAAAAAAATCACACGCGAACATATAAAGGTAGCGTTTGTTTAAAGGAAACAATTGGTTAAAATGAACTGATCATTTTAATAAATTGAAGTACAAAATAAGTACTTTGATTTAATATGACTAAAAACGTGGGGTGGGCGCTTATGAGGTTTAACATATGCGGTTCACTCATTCTCTCACTTATAATCACTTATAGATCTCTCTTTTGCCTTCTTAATTAGAAATCTTTAATTTTTATACCAAACACCCGCCCCACGTTTTTAGTCATATTAAATCAAAGTACTTGAACTTATAAACTTATAAAAACGTGGTTTTTAAAAATCTTATTTTTTACTTCTATTTATTTAATTCTTTTTTAGTCCACTTATAACAACCTGGTTTTAAAAAAAAATTTTTTACCTCTATTTATTTTACTAAACACCTCACAAGCGCCCGCCCAACGTTTTAAAAACATAGTGATGTGGTCACGGGGTGAACTCACTGATGTCAACAAAAGCAGACGGTACTTTTGCTTATATTTAGACTATAGATAAACTAATAAAACAAACCCGTAAAAACAAAGTTTTTGACTATAAATCCCTTATATATGAGACATTACTAAAAGTATTGATTATTTTCAAACGCGACAAATATTTACAGACTGAATCTGTCTTAACTCCCCTTTTCTTTTAACCCGGGGGGGGATGGGAGAGGGGAAAGGTCTTGTCATGGCCGCCACCAGAAATTTTTGGACCCCTGAAAACTGGGTACGTTGGGCCCCTCTTGGCTCCACATCGTGCCTATGCCTTTTCCCAGGTCCCCACATGCCAAAATCCTTGAAATATGTATACAAAATGACCAAAATGTAGCTTATCCGAAAGCGACAATGTTGGCTGCATTTATAAATACCAATACAAGCGATCTAGGGAGCAAGAATTTCATATTGAATAACAAAAACGCCACATATTTGCAAAACAAAAAGTAGTAGTAGAATTTCTTTTTGTTTTATTCATCCAAATATATATATATATATATACTACGTTAGCTCATTTAAAAAAAATGTACTTACCTAAAGCAAATATGATTAGACATAACGATTTCAAAATCATTTCTTTTTGATTCATATTCCTTAATATATTATTTGTTGTCCCTCTACTCTGTATTCGTGTTTTTTTTTCTTTTGATAACTGTAAATGTTGTTTCATTTATAATTTTTAATAAGCAACAATATTTATTTATTGAACATAACATTTTTTTAAAATAGTCTTTATAATTGCAAATTATCAAAATGGTGTTTTTTTTTGTTCGCTACTTTTTCCTTGCAAGTGTTTATATACTTTTAACTGATCAATTTTCTTTTATTTTTATGCAGTGCTTTTTTCTGAAATACCATAATTGTATTGTTATTTAAATAAATTGTTTTTATTTTATTTGTGATATTTAAGTTATTCTATATATATAGCAGAACTGGCGTGCGTCTCTATCACCTTTCATTTGATATATATTAGTGGCATGTCATAACATGATTTAAAAAAAAAGTTGTATGCCTTCAAATTAGCATACATGTGATGTTTCTTTTCTTTCTAAAATTTGGTCAATTTTTGAAGTAAAGTGTGGAGTTAAGAACCAATTGTTTCAAATTAAATTGTTTCTAAAATAGTATCAGAGTATATGTAATCGATCTTATGTTAATTTTTGGTAAAATGAAATAATATATATATTTTATTATTATTTTTGTTTAAATGCGGCAAGACTTGGGAAAACAAGAATTAAACTTCATATAGATAAGTATACATATATACACGAATAGAGAAAGGCCTGATATAAATGGTGAAAATATACGCACTTTCATTCCCCGATGTTGCTATTAACCAGTTCGTCTGGTAAAAAGCAACAGTAGAATCCAGATTAAAACAAACCAACTAAACATATTATTAAAAAAATGATGAATTTGTTATTAAACCTAAGCAGAATAATATATATAATATATATAATAATATATGTAGCCTGAAATTTTATGGAAAGATAATATTTCTTTTGAAAATTACTTGTTCCAATATCAAATATGGCTGCTGCATAACTAGTAACAAACGGAAAATACCGTTATTGTTTATGTGTTACATCATTTACGGGAAATCCAGCTATGAGTTTTCAGTTAAAAGACTTACACAACTATTAAAAAAGATAATTATGAGGGTGATTTAATATATTTATTACATAATATTTGCATGCACCCTTTCTAAATATACAATCTCTCTTTCACGATCTTTTTTTTTCAATGATTAAAGTATAAGAAAACAAGCACACTCTCAAGTCACAAAACTCAAATCAATTTATTTTAATAATGTACTAGACTTAAACCTTGGATAACCATAGCATAGATGGAGCATATGTGATGTAAAATATAAGTGGGTTTTATAATAATTAATTTAATTTTTAAAAAAATATATAGCTACATTTTGAAATTGCGAAATTTAAATTATTTATGTGCTAAGAAATTATTTATTGCTATTTTTGACATATGTATTTCACTTCAACATAAAGCACCTGCATTTGATTTTCATTTCGCGTGCTTTAATCTTCCTAACTCTCTAAAGTAACATTATTTTTAAGTGATTCACGCTTCACAGGGTTACCCCATTTGTTGGATTATCTAATCAATTCACTTTAAGGATTGATGTGGTTATGACATTTTTTGTTTGCATGAATGTTATGCTCATATTTTTAAATTAAAGATTTAAAATAAAAAAAATAAAAAAAAATCACACGCGAACATATAAAGGTAGCGTTTGTTTAAAGGAAACAATTGGTTAAAATGAACTGATCATTTTAATAAATAGAAGTACAAAATAAGTACTTTGATTTAATATGACTAAAAACGTGGGGTGGCCGCTTATGAGGTTTAACATATGCGGTTCACTCATTCTCTCACTTATAATCACTTATAGATCTCTCTTTTGCCTTCTTAATTAGAAATCTTTAATTTTTATACCAAACACCCGCCCCACGTTTTTAGTCATATTAAATCAAAGTACTTGAACTTATAAACTTATAAAAACGTGGTTTTTAAAAATCTTATTTTTTACTTCTATTTATTTAATTCTTTTTTAGTCCACTTATAACAACCTGGTTTTTAAAAAAAAATTTTTTACCTCTATTTATTTTACTAAACACCTCACAAGCGCCCGCCCAACGTTTTAAAAACATAGTGATGTGGTCACGGGGTGAACTCACTGATGTCAACAAAAGCAGACGGTACTTTTGCTTATATTTAGACTATAGATAAACTAATAAAACAAACCCGTAAAAACAAAGTTTTTGACTATAAATCCCTTATATATGATACATTACTAAAAGTATTGATTATTTTCAAACGCGACAAATATTTACAGACTGAATCTGTCTTAACTCCCCTTTTCTTTTAACCCGGGGGGGATGGGAGAGGGGAAAGGTCTTGTCATGGCCGCCACCAGAAATTTTTGGACCCCTGAAAACTGGGTACGTTGGGCCCCTCTTGGCTCCACATCGTGCCTATGCCTTTTCCCAGGTCCCCACATGCCAAAATCCTTGAAATATGTATACAAAATGACCAAAATGTAGCTTATCCGAAAGCG
>CALYLW010001511.1:6897-131847 GCA_944989445.1 Ampullaceana balthica | reverse complement strand
TCTACAATGGGTAAACGTTAGTCACAAGTGTTGTAAACTTAGGTCTACTAGTGAGTTATAACAATCAACAATTGTGTATAACTTAGGTCTACAAGCTGGTTAGATCTTAGGCACAATGTGGTATAACTGATCTACAATTGTGATTACTTAGTCAGACAATGGTGGTATAACTTAGCTCTACAATTTGGTAATAACTTAGTCAACTATTCGGTATTTTACACGTGCTCGTTGAGGCCACAAAACACCGACCTATAGTAGGTCTACTTCCTCACAACTATCCACCCACTACAGACTCTTGCAGCAATCAACCAACCAACAACCGACCCCACCCCTCCACACAGAAACATGTTTTGGAGTGCAGTGGATGCTCCGCCGATACCCTGCGGCCGCGAAGGCTCAGTAGTGAAATAAACACGTCTCCGATATAATGCATTTTGCGCATGGTTGTAATTTCTCTTCACCCTCGGAACAAAGGTCAGGATGCTTCCAAAAAGGAAAGTCGGTGGGGAGTGGGGTGTGTGGGAGTGTACGGTGAGCTCGCTATACATATCGTGCTCCCATGAACCTCAGAGATCGATCATTGATGACGCGACAAGAGCATCATAAATCGCTCTTTTAGTTGCACAAACAGAGGAAGATTTGTTTGCCCCTTATGTATGTTGTCAAGGGGGGATTATCCGAGTGTCAATTATAAGCTGGAGCGGGACCTTCGGTCCGCGTATATTAGTGGGCCTTGCATTTGAAGAACCAGCGGGCTAGATCGGAGTCGAATACTTCCACGCATATGCAGTTGCGATGTTATGGTGATTGGGTCAGGGAGTCTTACTGTATGGGGCTGTGATATCCGAGTTATATGATGGAGTTAGTTGTAGCAGAAAAAAAGAGAAACGTTTGGTTCCTGCACCAGAGAACATACTTTTGTATAAAATCATGCGAGACCAACTAAAATAGAGTTGTTATAAAATAAAAAAACTTGATCTTCTATCGCCTAAATTAAAATGACAACGGCTGGAATGAACTCACGATACGGGAGGCTGGTTTTCTTTTCCGGCGTGTTTGCATTTTTCCTGAATATTGACTTAAAGCTCCTACACATCTCGTGCACAAGCTATAACTTATGCGCCTTGATGCTCTTATGACAAGTTTTTACTAAACATACTGTCTCATATTCCAACGAAGCAAAGTACTGTGACACGCTCAGGTCGCAGTTACAAACAAGCGGTAGGTGGACTTAGAATACATTGTGCTCAAGTTTGTCATCGAGGCGGTTCGGTTGTAGGTTAATGGGTGCACAAAAACGACCAATCTAGGTCAAATCTATTCTTCAGTCATGGCTGGACGTAGAGAAAAAAAATAATAATTTTAAAAAAAAACCAAATAACTCCCCTCCCCCCTACGCTAACAGAGGGATTTCCAAGGAAGGCGCATACCATATCAAGAGGACATTGATCCATTTAACCTTTCCCCTCGGTTAAAGAACAGACAAAAAACGTCCCGGTACTGCAAATCAACTGGGCGCTAGTTCTTGACTACCAGAAACTCGACCCGAACCTATGGCGGTGCCTAATCCTGGAATAATTACACAAAGATGGCTTGGATCGAGAAGGGTCGTGATTACACGTGAACATGAAGTCAGTCTGCTGGTTCTTGCGATAAGCTCGTGGACTTACCACGGTTTTAGAACGAACTATACACTTTTAGCATCGTACGGACCACGGTTTTAGCAGCGTTCTTACCATCGGTTGTAGCAACTGACTACCAGGCGTGTTTACAACGTTGTCTGACACGGTTTTTACAAGTCGATCCGTGGTGATAAAGCTTCAGGTTCTAAGGACTGTTGGGTCCAATTATTATTGCTGGCTGCGAAGACTCCAATCTAACATCGCGGTATAGTTTTGGGCTGAACGGGAAGTCAATCTGAACCACTTGAAGGGGTGGCAAGAACGTTTAGGACCTCGTGAACACCTTGAAGTTGGCATTGAACGGTGTGACCAAGCTAACAGCGCTTGAAGTGTTGCTATGAACGGGAAACCAGCGTAGACTCGTCTGAAGTTTTGGCAATGAACTTGTACCTATCGTGAACTCGCCTGAATTTTTCAAGTGAACGGGAGACCTTTCGGAGACAGCGCTTAAGAGTGGCAAGAACTTAACCAATCGATCTGCCGTTAAGTTGTGCAATGTACGGGAACCAGCTGATACACCTTATGTGTTTGCTAGTGACGGTAGACCTAATCGAAACAGCGGCTTGAAATTTTGGCATGTGAACGGTAGAACAATCCCGGAGACATCGCGTGAACTTTGCATGTGAACGGACGAAAGGAATTGGTGGGGTCGTGTTTTTAACAAAATAAATGGCAACATCAATTGTTCTCAAAAAAAATTTTAACCCAGAATTCACAGGACCGGAGTTTATATAAATTTTGTAACAAAGATAGTTGCAGCAAAGTATTCGTCATTATTCAATCATCACAGTGGTACACCCCATTAGGCCCTGCCTCTTCACCAATTCCGTCCTGTCGATCGATCGAAGGCTTTTCTGCGCCTCCAACCCCCAGCTTTGTACCTTTCCACATCATCAATCCACCTCATCTCTGACACCATTCCTCCCTCCCCCTGGTTTCGGCCTGTAAAGAAGGTGTTTGTAATGCTCTGCCTGTCAACAGTCCCTTCACAACTACCTGCCTGTTGTTGAGACTTTGACTTTTGAGTCTTTACAGAGGTCCGTACCTTGTTTTTACAATTCTCCAATATCAGATTTCGATCACTGCCTATATTTTCCAGATGTCCTCTCCCAAAGTTGACAGTGCCTACCTTTCTGTTCAGGCCATTTCAACTAGCGTACGTTACTTACCGCTATAATCGGGGGGTATATTATTTTCTTGGCCTTAATGGTGGTGGAGCGGCGGAGAATTTTTACGGAAGGAGTAGCGGTTCCGCTGGTACTTTCTGTCACCCCGAAATTATCCACATTGTTCTTATATTGCCCCTAATAATTGAATGCAGCACTCACTCAGAATTTTGTGTTTGGGTTATACGTGGCTGTCGTGCAGTATTTATCCATACACATACAGGTGGATCGGTTTGTGGTTGGTGTGGGGGGAGTGGTTGTTGGGTTGGGAAGAAATAGTTTTGAATCTTTAATCGGGGGGTATAAATCCACAAACGCGATACTGACAACGTTATATAATATGAGAATTTGTTAAAGGGCTGTCACCGAGATACGTCCATATTCTGCAGTGAGAAAATAGAGTCTTCACAAAGTGGTACCAATGAGCATGTAGCCCTTGGTTCCATAATTTTGACCCAGGAACCCTTTTTATAGTCGAAACGTCACCGACCCCCACAATGTCTCATGTGTTTGTGTGGTTTGCATATGTAAAAAAAAAAATGTGCAAAGTTGTGCTCTGCTGCCAATTGTTTGTGTGCAATTTGTTGTCTCCAGATCTAAAAGAATGCGCGCTGGCAGAGACGTACGCACGCACACCACCAGCTCAAAGACCAATGACCCATAAGTAAAAGGCTAATTAAATGCTTTGCATAAAAAGCCATAGTACCAATAAATCTATTTGTGGAAAAGTATCTGGGAAATTTCAAGTTTGGTTTTAAATTAAATTTTATACAATGACTTGGATGGAACGATATTTTAATAGTGTTAAGTTTGGCCAACTAATGGTTTGTTCATACATCCGTTCATCCGCTGGACGCTAATTTTCTAGTTGGTTTCCTTTTTACTTGTCTGACACGCGTGACGCTACTGGGAATCCTCAACTAACACCGTAGTGGGAAGACAACATTGCACAACTGTTACAATATTCTGAATGCAGATTAAATTGGACATATTTTGTGAGCCATAGCGGGGGATACCGGGGTGCGAACATTGATTGAAGTACCCATTGTGGATTATCTAATAGAAAGTACCCTGTATTTTTGGGAGCACGCCCGTTGGATTATCCAAGAATGAATGAGCCTCATTCTGTGTCAAAATCCAGTATGTGTTGAAATTAACCTCCAAATCTCATCGCGCATGGCAAGTAAAAGACATGAACTGAGAACATCGACCTGCCCAAGGGTTTTTAGGTTTTGTAGTTGTATTGTGTACAGATAAATGTTGGGGCAAACAAAGGCGCAGATATAAGCGCGGTATGGGGGATTGTAATGGGTATTGGTGTCACGTGGATTGTCAAATGCATTTTTCCTTAAATTGGTAAACATTCAGGCACATACGATCATTCTGATTTATGATAAAGTATATGTACTATGCGGTCGATTCGGGCCAGAATTCAACCCCAAGAATTAAAAAGCTGATAATGTGATTTAAAGATACCTATCGTAGATGACTAACGCAATGTCGTTGATAAGTATTCGGTTTATAGGCGTCCAGTTGCAAACTATGTACAAAGAATCTCTTATTGAATTATCTTTTGATTTTATCTACGAGCAATGGGACAGAGCTATGAATCCAGGAAACGCACTGGATATGTTTGTTGGTATAAATGATTACGTTGAAGACCCAAGTATATAATACATCAAGTTCTACACCTTTTGGAAGGTATTCAAAGTTCTAGATGAGTCCTCCCATTTGCGGAACACCAGCGTACAACAGAAATTATGGAAATACCGTATAGAATTTACAGATAAGTTTTATAGGAAATTAGTAATGGATACGCAATCCAAGGCAAAGTGAGTAGATCATCTACATTTTCCGTCAGAAGCATGAATAGGGAACTCGCGTAACTGGAAGAAAAAAAATTGCTAAAAACTTCATGACAACGATAGGTTTGCTATATATATAACAGTCTCCTGCCCGAGACCGCAAACTACACTATTATTCTAATAAATTTTTAGTAAAAATTGGTTTACTTCAATGTAAAATCACCTGTTCTTATCGGGCAAGATGTTAATTTAAGAACGGTGTTATGCAATAAGGTTCGAAGATGGGATAGACTACTATTCAGACCCCTAATAGTGGGTGATAAATAGAAATTATGTCTTGATTGTTTTTGTAATTAGCAAGACTGTTCGAGGGCGGCCTTGTCAATCATTCCGCAAAACCCCCATCCATATTTCGTAACAGTATTCAACTTTGATATTTACATATTCTTAGTTCACGGTCGTCGACAGATGCAATCATAATGTGATAAAATTATTTGGTTTAAATAAATCATTGTGCAACATATTCACCTGACTAGCGATTAGCATTTTAAAATTACATCCTTGATTATCAAATTACACCCACCTACTTCCAAGCCTAGCCTTAGCTTAAGTCAACCAGACACATGCTCAATAATTATAACACAGCAAATCCACGGTAACCAATGCACTAGTTAACGCCAACATATCAAAAGATGTTTACCCTCTCATTGGGTATTTTTGCGGAGTCTCAAACGAAAATAACTAATTATCGAGGACAATTAGTCGTATATGCTGTTATAACTGCCCTGGTTATTGATGGAAGACACGTAAACTTGATTTTGAAACTCTACTCAGAAGGATTATAGAAAAGCTTTTGCGCTAGATAATATGCTCACATTGGTAGATAAAGGGCCACAAAGTTTTGTCGACGACATAGTGGGTGAAGATGGGTCGATGTCAGATCTCTCGCAGGAAACAATTTTTGTTTAGAAATCTTAAGTAAAATCAAGTTTTTGTCTGATCAACTTTACACCTGACATAAGAATTCAGTGAACTTGGATTTATACTATTAAAATGAGAATCTATGTATTAAGGGGAGCACACCCCTAAAAACTATATAAATACTTGCCACCCACGAAAATGGCTAAAATCTTCACGTAATTGTGATATTTGTGATTATTACAAAAGCCTTTATTCGGATGTCTAATAGAACGGCGGTAGTAAAGGTAAATGGTCTATGGATAACCTTCGCGATCTCAACAAGGAATAAGCCCAAATGTTGACGGGCCCGATCATGTACTCTGGATATGTATATAACACTACATCCAAAAACTGATACAACGTTCTCAAAGCCCTGAAGTATATCCCGACCACCTATCAGGCTTTCGTAGCTGTGGGGGCGGTGTGGATATAATATTTTGGTTGCATTATTATATAGATATTGATTGTTTTTGTTGTTGTTATTCCTTGATCTTTTCAATAATATCTTAAACGACCCGCACAATCAAGGCCAATCCCACCCGGGTGTAGCTTATCCTTCAGTTCTTCGTGCGCGGGCGTTGTTCGTAACATAATGGAAAGACCAGTATAGTGTTCGGTGGAAACTGAGTCTAAATGTGTGACCGTAGAGCGACATAGTATGGAATCTGGAAGGTGCACTGGGGGGTCACATCATACAGCCCGTGACCTTCTATGGACACGGCCACTGATATTGGATAATATCATGCTTTACTCAAGAGTGTCGTCTACAATTTGGAAGCTTTGAAAATAATGATAGCAGAAACTTATAGATAATAAACCGAGTATCGAGATGTAAGGTTAAAGTCTATGCGATCTGATCCGGACAAGTTTTCCCTAGACTACGATCGAAACGAGAAAGGTGGTTGTTTTCGTACCAGATATCACCTTGTGTCCAATAAAAACCTTTTGCTCAGAGAAAAAACTTGATATGCATTTTCATTTACCAATGGTCTTCAAGTATTTAGCCCCAACGGTGAATTGTGGGGGCAGGTTACACTAAAAGTTCGAGAGATTTTTGTTGATCTCAATCGACCGTTTGATATAGCTCACCAGGAAACTCAGGGATTCGGTGGGGCTGGCGTACGGTGTCTCCACATTAAAACGCATGTCTCGAGAAACGTCTGCGTGAAAACTTTAGCATTGTTTCCAACATCGACATGGCATGTGTTAGCACAGTTTGCACAGCCGGTATCATCGTCGCACATAGTGGCGTAACTCAAAGTTCGAGTGTTTTTTTTATTCGTCTCGAGGCAGATTAAGAGAAGTGTAAATATAGGACTTTCCTGCCAAAATACCTACATATATAATTCGAACAATAATTCGGTAGCATTGCACGCTACTATTTTATAATAAGTTAGCGTGTAACACATGCCGGGTGTGGCCTTGACAAACTGAAATCTATGCTCAACTTTACGATTAGCTTGTAATACCAAACATTGTATACCTCGATATTGATCGGGTAAAATTTATTTTTAAATATAGTTACGCAATATAGGTAAATATACGCTCTCGAATCCTCATGCTTAGAGGAGCAAAGATGTGTAAGGGCCTTGTAATTTTTGTGTAATTATTATTTTTTATTTTAAACTTAACTGCCACAGTCTTAAGCTTGGCATTTTAAATAGTAGTTTTCTCTAGTGGTGTTGGTGCGTTTTGTTTTTTTTTGGTTGTTGGGTAACCCCAGGTTCCCGGAAAAAGTGCTTTTTTATGGGAAATGGGCGGTGCGCTGTTTCCAGCTTAATCATGCAACCCGCCTGAAGAAACCAGATAAGGGCTGCCTTTGTGCTAATATTGTTAAGAGGTCCCAAGATGGCACGGGCCTAAAGAAATTACCAGAAAGGTTGACTGATTGCCTTAACAATAAAAAAATAAAAAAAAACCATACAATATCAGGACAGGTATTGTGTCATTTGTCCTCCCCAACCATAAATCTAGCGTGAATAACTAACCCAATCAGTGCTTATGATGGATAGAACACGTTTTAGTTGCAGTTGAAATTCTCTGACTTTCGACTCCCCGTAATGGTATGCACATATTTGGTAATTGCTGTGTCCCTTATTAAAAAGCGTAAATCGTTGTGGAAATTGGCTTTTTTAATATTCGCAGTTGAAGTTTTTTTACTCCGTTTGTGTATTGAGCCCTTGATGCTCATCGTGGCTGCGACGAGAAGATTATCGCGTTGTCTGCAATAAAATTCGCCACAGTCGGATTCCATACTAAAAATATGTGAACACCCTTTTGGGATTACGGAGCGGCCATTTGTTGTGGGGGGCTCCTGATTGATCCATTTTATGTATGACCATACGAGTACAGCCATACTGGTGTTTTCAGCTGGGTGTTTGACAGTACTTTCCAATGTTCCTTGTGCCATTAGTTCAAACCCCATCCAGTGGGTCTGCAACCCCCCGTAGGCCTTTAAATGTAGTTATATTTAAAGATGTTTGATATATATATATATATAGTATATAATAATATATAATACTAATATATATATAATAAAGCTTCATATAAGCAAAATGTTGAAGTAGCTAATTCATGCGTTAGAAGTATAGTTGGGATAAAAATTTTTTAAGATATTATTGATAGTTGGTGTAAAAAAGAGCTAAAAATAACGAGTTGAAATTTTAAAATCCTAACTAGTTTGAACTGTACCCGTATTTACATAGTTAAAGTTATTACTATAATCTTAGGGTGAATGGGCTAATTTGTTAGTTAACCTTAAAAATATTTCTGTCAATAGTGAAAGCATTGTAAAACAAGTCCGAATGAGCGTCCACTCTAAGGAAGCACATCGCTATTTTCTACTCGATGCTCATCACATGTGTCCCATCAACAGTTTATTGTAACTAACACAAAAACGTAAGAGGACAAAAGTAGTTTCTGAACATTTACTGGATGATGTGTTTGTCGCTGAATGAACAATTTCTGAAAATTAAGTCAAACGCATCGTAACCCAGTACTCCATCACCAAAACAGATCCAAGACAACTACTAGGCTACGTGTTCTTTCCCACTCCTAACAACGGTTAATTAGAAATCCCACGCAACTATTGGAATGGACAACAAGTCCATAGTAATCTAACTTCGTTATAGAGACAGTAGGCATACAATTACCATAATACCACCTGACGTTATTGGCCTTATTCAAACTTTATATATTAAGGATCAAGCGCCACGGCTGTTATGGTGTGTAATAGGTTAACCAGTTTACCATTTTAAAAGTGACGCACCCAACAAGCCAACGCCTTTACATTTTTTGTAGAGACAACACAAGTCAAATTAAAAATTTTGAAATAGTCGAAATTTTTACATCGTTGCAATCAGGGAAATAAAATAGTATTCATCTGTCGGACCTGAAATGGTAATTGAATTATCACAGAAATAAAATGAAAATAATTAATTTATGAAGAAAAAAATCAATAAGTTAGTTTTTTTTAAAAACACACCTGTAGAATGAAATACAAGTGTAAAAATAAATGAAATATGTCACTATTTTACACACAGATCCTGAATCGATTGATTGGGCGCAATGGCAACGTTATACATGGACGAAGTTACAACATTAAATGTCGGATTAATCAAGAGTTCATTACTTAGTTTGAAAATATCAAGGCTAACTGAAATGTCATTAGTTTCAAGTCTATCATAAGCGAGTAGCTTTGTTAATAACTAACAATTTATACAAATTCCTTGTGAAAAGTGACGAATAAGTCTCCATTTTTAAAATAGCTTAAGACAAACACATAATGTTCTGGACCTCATGCTAATAAATAAGAAAATTTCCGTTTTGTACATCAATAAAAAATGATGAAATGCTAATTGGTTTTAATAGATTAGTTAATATTATTTACTTTTTATAATTTCGACATGTAGATTTTTTAAAGATAATATGTGAGATTTGTGTTTGTGTGTTTGTTTGTTTTGTGGTTTGGTTTTGTTTGTTTTTTATGATGTAAAAGTCTCTTATTCCGATACTAACTCCTTAAACAAACTTACAGTCCGGTAAAATTTCAAATCGGATGAAAATGTTTCCAGCTTATTTTTCGATCATACTGATTATTTCTTCAAGCGTGGTGCTTTGAAAGGCTTACATAAACTGCGGGGGTTTGCCCACTATGAATACACCTGCTGGGCCTTTTTTTTAGACACTCAATTCAGAAGTAACTGGAGAGAAGAACGTCCCTAATGTTTTAAAATCTCGTATCAATTAATGAAAGTGCGCTGTTAAGTGAAGCAACCAAAAGTAGAAGGAGTGAAGGGGGGACTGAAGTGCTGAGCTTCTGAATATTCTATGACCAGCGAGTAGCAGCCGCAAATTTGACAATCCCCTGGAAATCCTGTCTCAAGTCGAAGAGTCTAATTGTCCATTTGGATGGATTCCCTGGTCCCCGGAAACGTAAGAAGTTTAAAAAAAACATGTTTCCTGAGGCAAGGGTAACTTCAGGAAAAGTATTTAGAATGTGCATCGGCTCTTCATCTTTTATTTTACACGCTTTTATTTAAGTCACAATGTTGTGTATGTTGTATCCATCCTCTTCCTTCAATCTTGAAAAGTAAAATATAAACCACTTCTGATGGTCCTAGAGATCTCAAAAATTGTACCACTTATAATCTGTTGTAAGGCCATTTTAGTCCAATAATTTGCATTCGATCGGAATTACCGGTATACAGAATCACTTTGGAGTTTTGTAGTTTTGCCAATATAAATATATGATCACTCGCTATCAAGCACCACGCTCATTGCGCCCAGAAGAATAAAAGTAATCGCATGGTTGGAACGTCAATGGGTGGAAAAGTTTTTATAATATATAAAACAAAACCGGAAAATCAAAGTTTGGTCTTAGAAATCCATTATATAGTACATAACTACATGATTGAGTAGTTTCAAACATGTACATCTGAATCTGCGTTACTCAATGTGCTTCAGAACCCGAGGGGATTGTGGGCGGGAGTGAAAAGCGGCACCGATTCGCTGGACCGAGCTCAGATGGACACGTAAATGTAAACAAAACGCACCGTCGCTTCGTTGGGTCTCCTCAAGCTCAGCTCATACTTTTCACGGACAAAAAAAAAACAATAACAAAGCCGAATTTAAATTACATACCTCATATAGATAAACGAAAAAGCATAATTTAAGTACGGTAACGGTTCATTGAATTCTAAATGTGATACCACAGGGTTTTGTTAGACTCCTGGCCAATAGGTTCAGGCATCAGCGAGAAGTGGGTCATTTTTTGAGCTACTGTTTGTCCCCCCCCTAGACTAGAAGAGACCCAGGTAAGGTATATATTATGGATGTAAAAAGACTAGCAGCATCTTCTTCTGCCAAATATTAAAATCGATCGGACATGTGGACGATTCAATAGCAGTGGGAGATATATTTTTATACAGAATTTGGTAATAAGAATCTTCTGTTTACCACAATCCACATTAGTGTGTGACAAGATAATTAGACGAAGAAAAGTGAATTGATAAGGCAAAAATCAATTTTAAAAAATTTGATTACTATAAAGAACAATAAAATAATTTTATTATGTTGTTAAAAGGACACTCTTGTTCATTTTCATATATAAAATGCACGAAATAAAGAAATATAAATTTGCTAGAAAACAGTTGAAATCGTAACCTATCCACAGCACAATAAAATGCTGAGCACTCAGCCAACGCTCGATCATTACAAGCGCAAACAGTATTACAAATTGTATTAGAATAAATAATAAACATTAAATGTTTCACTACTGTGATCCAAGATACATACGAAATATCAAGTTAATTAGAATATGTATCTAGATTCAAAAGAGTAGTTCATGGGGAAATGAGTTGGTATGGGCGCCCCCACGGCGCGTTTTATGTGCTTGGATAGTCACCGAGTCACCGTTATCCGAAGATAGAAAATTAGGTGCATCTGTGTAGCACGTGTTCTAATGGTAAATAATACGGTCCGTTTCAAATAAATAAAGATTATTTTTAAAATTATTGATGTAAATCGACAGTCACAAAAGCTTGAATTTAATGCCGATTCTGGGCAAAACAATCGGTGGTTGGTGCCCTCCACTGGCCTGAGTTCTAATTACAGCTCGAGCTTCGGAACGCATGGGCACATGTCTAGGGGCATGCACACTCGGCTGCGTCCGATCACGGAGCAAATTCTTCCGAAGCAGGGACATGCGTTCCCGGGTCGCTATGGTGGCCCTGAATCCACCCAGCTCCGAATGGACCTGACACTATTAGGGAAACAAAGCGGCTGGAGATAGTTTGGAACCATCATACCATAGCCGTCTTGAGGAACCTGCGTCACTGGCGACAACCGAATTGTGGTTTGGGACACAGAATCCTGCCTCTAAGCAAAAGACGCTTATAGATAAATAAACATTACAGAGAAGTCCTTAAAATAATTATCTCTTTTAAATTAAAAAATATGATTTTTAAAAATGATATATTTTTAAATCTGTCATATAAGTCATGTGTGTCAGTATCAATTTTTTTCCTGTAACCATGGATACAACCTACGTATTTAGTTCTGAATACAGAAATACAAAATACACAACAATATGCATGAATACAATAAAATTTGGAATCGTTATGTGTGTAAAGTAACTCACATAACTTGCGGCTATTGCCGTCATCAGGACAATATCATAAAAGCACTGGCAAGCGCTCCAAACTTCAACAACGTGTAGGAAAATAGAGTTGTTGCAAGTGTCTGAGGTTTAGGGATATACGAGTAAGATTGTCCGAAACGCTACTGTCTGTAATTTAAATAATAAAAGTGCAAATTATTGTTTTCATTGCCCTCGTGTGGTTGTTTTGGTGGAAGTAAAGTTAGTCTAACATAAATACGTAGGGTTTTCACTGGTTTGCTGATTAAGGTCCATTATTAAATACTGGTCTAATGGTAAGTTTTATATTAAGTAATCAAGTTGTAAATTTTAGATATTTGCCTAATTTTTAAGTTAATAAGTATGTTAAGACGGCCGCGGTAACCTCGGCCGTTTCTTATCTTTAGATCAGCGCTCGTTCTTATTATATATTAAGCAACAGTTTATCGGCTCAAACCTTTCGACAGTTCGCAAATGGACCAGCGTTCACACCCACCTAGCTAATGGTAGCCAAACTATCCCCAGCCGCCGTTGTGCCCTAACTATGTCAGTACCCAGTCGACTGTGGGTCTGAAGGACACCTTGTGTCCCGGAACAGCCCTCTTTCACGAAATGTGATGCCCTGACCTCGTTAAGCCAGCCGATGGGCTAGCCACTATGACCATCGTGCCGCATTAGCGTCCCAACAATGTAATTCAACCTCTAAGGCAGTGAGGATAAGACATCCAGTTAATGTTTTGAACAGTTCGAGCAGTAAATGCATACGTTTTGCGCTAGAATGGTAAGTAAAATAATGGGTGTAAAAAAGCTGTTATTTTGTTTTGAAAACCTCCTTTTAGTGAGACAGTTAGTAAGCCGCTTAAAATAAAAATAGTGGTTTCTAGGATAACTAGGAAAGCGTAACCGATCCACTGCACATAAAACGTGCGCCGCCTTAGCACGAAAGCATTGCCCATTGCAAACTACGCGTTGCATATAAGTTTAAGTCTTATTATTGATATAGCATGGATATATCAATGTGTGGAAACTTTTAATGTGATTAATTTTCATACTAGTTGTATTTAGTTCCACCTTGGTACATATAAGTGGATGAGTGCCTCCACCTTTGATGTCTGTTGAGAGGTTCTCCGAGTTCACCTTTCTTCTTAGAAAAATTTTATTTTCTTCTTTTGAGGGCACGTGCTAGAAGTAAATAAAAGGTGGCCGTGGATTAATAATTATAATAATTTATAAGGTGGTGTTTTGTGGCTATACGGGGTAGGTCAAAACATTTTGTTAAAATGGGTTGGGTCGACCTTAGCAAGTCCATGAATTTGTTTAAACTTTAATATTGTCAATCATACGATAAATGTGTAGTAAGTAAAATAAAGATTTATTATGTACTAAGTTATGTATTATAAAAAACATATTCCCCAACGATAAATGAACCGCGTACCTCCAGGTCGCTATTAGCGATTACTCTAATATTTGCGGCCACAAGACGTATGAGATAAGTCCTTGTATATCCTTTTACATAAAGTGCACTCACCGCGTCTCATCCGTCGTAGCGGCGGAAAAATAAGCAAAAATTTTACCCACGTCCCAGATGCCTCGAACTGAATGGTGCACATCGGTCCCGTCTAACCTAACAAGGCCATTCGTAGTCAAATGGGCAATCATATCGTAACTACCGGTTTTAAAGTAAGGGCTGTTAGTTTTATCCTTATATGAGTATATAAGTTGAAAGCTCGTTTGTTAATTTGTGGTTTTTGTTGCCACTGAATAGTTTGAGCTGACCATAAGGCGACCCAACGAAGCGACGGTGCGCTTTGTTTACAATTTAACGTGTCACTCTGTAGCTCGTCAGCGAATCGTGACCATACTTTCCCACGCTCACCCACCCTCACCACAAGGGATATGAGCAAAGCTGAGTTAAGACAGATTCAGTCTGTTAGTTAAAATCAATCTTTACTGTAGTTCTCTCATATATATGGATTTATAGTCCAAAAACTTGGTTTTACGGGTTTGAGTTTAGTTCGGTAATGAAAAAACTCTTGAATCCACCCACAACGACGCTCTCACATTGTGAGTCAATTTTTTCCTCTAGCAATTTAGCGGGGGTGCAGGGATTCGAGTGATTTATTTGTTATGTGACATAACTAAATACTAAAATCATGAATGTAATTAACGGGACATTCGGCGATCTGAAATTTTTAATCACAATGCCATGTCATTCACGATCATATGTGGTAAGAATGTTGAGATGACCAACGACCATCAGAATGGGTTTAATTTTACTGTTACAAAGATTTAGAAGATGGATGGTTACAACATACAAACATTGTGACTATAAATGAAAACGTGGTATAAATAAAACTGAAGCGAAGCACATTCGATATAATTGTCATATGAACGTACACTGCTAAACCAGGTTTTTTTTAAAACTCCCTATACGTTTCCGGGACAGGAACCGCAAATGGAAAATAAACGCTTCGACGTGAACAGAGTCCCTCGGTGATATTGTCATAGGCGACCGGCTTCATCCGACAGTGGCCGATAGTTTCTAGACGATCAAATAAATTAAAACTTCACGTCCATGCTAATCTCCTTGTTGCGTACATATTACAGCCGCTAATATTCACAGTCTATAGGGAAGAAATGTATAAATCTAAGGGACGGAGGTCACCGCCAGAATTTTTCCTGACATGCTCTACAATTCACTAACGTAACCGGTGTAGTAGTGGTTGCAACATAGAGTGTGCGTCTTTCGGAGAACCGAGCAAAGTAACCACGCGGTATGGTTATAACTCTTGATTAGAACGACTGTAATTAAGCTGAAAATGGTAATCCAAGTTAGAATCGGCACAAAAACTGGAATGTTGGGTGACGGGAGTGAGAGCGACGTAAGAGATTTGAAAATAAAAAAATAGATATACTATATGATTTTATAAAACTATACTTGTATAAATGATAAAAATAAATAATATGAAAATAATATATTTAAAACACATTGGCATTTAATCATTTTGGATTGGTTGGTAAATGACGGAATTTTCATGATGTATTTGTTAGGCAGGCCAGACCATTCAGTGTTTGTCCCATAACTATTTGTAAAATGAAATGTATGCGTAACCGGTTCACAAGGAATGTGTTAAAGTTCGTAGACCTACCAACGAACAGTGAGAGAGGAATCGGAACTGAATCACAGAAGTTACTTTAGTGATCTGAAGTAATGACTCCTATTGACTTTATGAAATTTAACCTTGGTGTATATGTGCCCGTAAATGTGTATAAAAGGTAACGTTGGCTGTCCAACGCATTCATCGATTTCTAGGCTTGTGAAAATGTGAATACTTCTTTTTTTAAAATGTATTTAGCTTATCTATAGTGTTTTTTAAAAAAAATAACTTAGAGGTTTGTGTTTGTGCTTTCCCAATATTATATATTTGGGTTCGGTGCTACAATTCAATACATCCTGTTGTCAGACCTGATGATAATATTTTCTCTCTCTTTACCTCATGTGCACACTTGTAAAATTTTGACGCCACCAATCTCCACTCTCTCATAACATTTATGAATACTTTGAAAGTGTGTTCCCTCCACTAAACTTGATATGCGTTGCGTGTGGCGCGTTTTTGAAAATGTGTAAAGGTTATCATGATCTCCAGTCATCTAATATAGGAGCTTGCATCTTTAATTATACGTTTTGAAACGCCATAACCGTCAGTGTATGTGGTAATCTGTATCCTACGGTCTCGTAACAACACGTTAAGACTATGGGGAATCGGTGTCGTCAAACGGTACCGGTTTTATTAATAGTGGTTAGAGTTGGTACCAACAATTGCATCGTGTGTCTTTGAGGCTGGTGGTGTTTGGTGTGGTGGGTAAGGTTCACACGTTAACTGTACAAGGCTCCAGAACACGTCATATTCTCATGTAACGGAACAAAACGCATTACTGTAACAATGTTTCTGAAAACATCATTTTGTCCTATTCAATTTCTGGTTAGTTTACGAATAAACTGGTGATGGGAAACATGTGATGTGCAACTCGCGATAGAAATTAGATGTAAGTGCTTCATTAAGAGCTGGACGCTAATTCCGGATCCTGGTTTGAGATGCCTTGCAATATTGATCAGAAATATATTTTAAAGGTAAACTAAAAATTTGCATTAAATCAAATGCAATTATCGTAACTAAACTGGAACCTTTGTTAAGTAAAACGTTTAAACTAGGTAGAAATTTAAAATTCTCAATAAAGCTTATCATTTTAGCATGTGTGTTTAGAATAAATAAATATATTAAAATAGATTTGTTGTCCGCAAAAATACGTGTAAGCATGAATTTAGCCTACTTCCAAATTTAGATATTTGGAAGATATATATATATAGATATATATATAGTAAATTTATAATATAATGATATATCATCATATATAGATACGGATATATACACAGTAAACAAGTCGGGAAGTGGTTCGAAGACACACGGACTGATGGCGGCGTGAACTACATGGACACACAGGAGACATTGGATAGCTCAGTACAACAAACCAGCCACTGTAAGCAAAAAGAATGACAAGCCATGTAATGTATGCGTACCAGAATAAACTGGAGATACACAGGTGCTAAAATAATGGTCGAACGTATCCACAAGGGGTAAGATACTTTTGATGATGGTATCACGATCAGTGGAGATATATTTGAGACCATCCGCGAATAATAAGTATAGATAGACAGCCAATGAGACACCAAGGGACTAAATACCACATTAACGAGTAATAAAAAACTCGCATATGCGGAGGGAAAAGCAATGTTCCACACAGAACTAGCCGGATTTTTGTTTATTAGACAAGTGCGATCCTACAAATGCTGCTAAAAAGTACGAGGCGAAAGCAAAGAGATTGGTATCAAAAATTCCTCTCAAAAATGAGTTTCGAAATATCCAGAAGCTATCGTATGGCGATTGTCATTTACCCGATAGATGATTCTATGTATGCGAGAGTGACAAAACATGTACGTAGATATTTGGGGTGGTGAGTTTTTGATGTGTATATGAAGGAAAACCAGTAACGTATACGGTATATCCGTTTTAGCCCGTGCACATCCTTGGGACCTCTGAACATAAATTTGCAAAAGACCCAAGCCCTCTATCGGAATAGATCAGGAGGATTGCATGTGCAAGCTGTTGAACAGACTAGCACAGACATGGCGAAGACATATACGCAATTTTACCTCAAGGAAATAGCGTTAAAAAATACAACAACAAACAAAATACGAAACGGAACAAAAAACAAACGATAAATAATATTATAACAATGCCAACGCTTAGACTCGTGAGATAAGCTATAAATAAAATAATGAATACTAATATAAACTTTAAATGCATTACACAGCTTGGGCTCATATAAGCAAGAGTTTCGAGAGCGCATCTATACCAATAATTGCGTAAAAATATAGTAATATTTTTCAGAGTACAATATCGAAGATGTCGAGGGCGATATTCAAGAGTTTCATAGATAGTATTGGCTATTACAAGAATATAAAGTGATGCATTAATGCAGTATTGGAAAGCCCACACACTCGGGCTGTGCTTGATCGCAGAGCACATTCTCAGTGTAGCGCTGCACACTGCGAACGTATTTATTGGTCTGATATCTTTAACTACGGTGGAGATTGTTGGCCAAATCATATTCATAACGTTCTTAATGCCGATAATCCGGGAAGTATAAAACAAACACTCGAACTCTCTGAGATATACGCCACGATGTGAGAACCGTTAGATACCGTTGTGCAAATCGTGAGATCAACAAGACATGTCTGACTGCTCGGCTACAAGAGCATTGTTCAACGCTGACGTTCCCGTCGACACTGGTAGGTTATGTGGACTGACATCCCCATACGACAGCACATGAACGCGATCTCCTGGGTACACGGTGTGCTAGTAGTAATAAGGTCGATGTGAGGATAAGCGTATGATACCGCTGTATCCCGCAAAAACAAATGACAGTGTTGGGGTACTCTATTAATAGATTGACAATGTACGTGAAAAGTGCATTCAAGTTCTGTCCATGAGCCACAGGTGTTTTGTGGCACTTCAGCAGGTGATATCGATGAGGAAAACAACAACACTACTGTCCGCGGTGGATACGTCCGTCAGCCTAGGATATCCTGGCGCGTAAGTAGATCTAGCATGTTTATGACATAGTTAAACAGGTAGATCTATAAGTTTTGCCCATCAACATTTTGAGTATTAAAGATTAAATTGTAGTAGGCAATACATAGTTGTTAAGCATGAGTTTATCAGTCAAGTGCCCCGTGTCCATCAGAATGTCAATGTTGATTGAAGGTACTAAAGCGTAAAAATTTAAACTGATACCATCCCTGGTCGCTCCTACCCGTTAACACAATCGTCCTGACCACGAGTTTCTTGGGTCACACAGCCCAACACATGCCCGGTCTCTGCAATGAGAGGGTCGAACAAAGCACGACAAGTGTAAATGCGTAGATTCGCTACTACCGGTCGCCGCATTGACTGATTGAGCCGGTAAATTTAAGGATTATATGAAAAGTTATGAATAAAAACAACAAAAACAATATATAGAATAGTATATAGATAGTAGTATATATCTATATAATATATATATATATATATATAAGTATACAAATATAAATAAATAAATATATATATAAATCATAATATATATATATATATAATATATAATATATATATAAATTATATATATATGATATATATCATCATAAAAATATAGTTAAAAAGCAAAACCAAGCATCGAAAATGCACCGAGAATCAGTAGGAGCAGTGTGTAATACCTGCGGCGTCTGAAGACAGGTTGTATCCTGTTTCGGCTGATGTATTTGGTGTCCTGTATCTGTGTCATGTTCGCGCAAACTCCTCAACATTGGACATGCCATCTCGTCCGTGGAGCGCGCAGCTGTCCTAATATAGAATCTAGACATTTACATGTACGCAGCTCCGTTTAGAGCCGAACAATACGCCTAACGGAATCTGTAATATCATATTAAAAAAAGATGTTATATAGCCATAGTTAAAAGGTGAAATGTATATTATGATGTCGGTAAGGAGTTCATAAGTGTTAATATTATAATACAAGTATCAATGTAATTCGAGTCAGCGTGTTAGTGTTGATCAGACAAAAACGTGTTTTATACTTAAAGATTCGAAAAGTGTATTTAACCTGAAAGTGTCTGACATAGAACAAAAGCGATTAACACGCTGTAGTCGAAATTTAGTGCTATGCTCTATACGCACATGTGGTGCAGTGTGTCTGGCGACAAGCCTAAGTGATAAGCATGTAAGAGTATAGACTTCAATATAAAAGTGGTGAAGGTGTCTTCCAATCCCTTAACAGGCAGTTATAACAGCCTATAGAATACAGCCTCTGTGAAGCTCTGGTTTAGTTAGTTTGTGACCTACGCCAAAACGACGCCAATGAAGGGTAAAAACTCATGTACCTGTAGGAGCGTCACAAGTGCATATCTTTAGCGCGACGGAGCCAGAGCGTGTTATAACGGTTGAGCTGCCATTTCCATGCTATACAAGATAAGGTCGAGGGCTTGACTGTTGTGGTTGCTGTAAAAGTAGACAAATAATAGGAATGTATTTGAAAAGTGGCTAGAGCTTGTAGAGGAATATGTGCGCAAATGATTTTTAATTTAAAAACCACATAATAAAGTTTATAACATTTGATGAGTCAGTCGAGCAAGTGATGCCACTATGCAATAGTAAACTCATCAACAAAGTCTAGACATATTGGAAGAGAAATCACTGAGATGCGTTCGTCTGCCCCGAGGAAGTCGGCCCACAGGCCGCCCCTCGAACAGTCCTTAGCTATAGAGAAGAATTAATTCTATTTAAGTAAAAACGACTATATGCAGGGTCCCAGAAGAGTGTCTAGACCAATCATTCGAACGTGTAGCAGCATAAACAAGCTCTATTAATTAATACTCGTGCAACGATCAAGAGAGGGCGAGTTACAATAGAATACAAACCTTTTACAAAACGTTATGTAGGAGATAGATGATAGTGCGGCACCTCGGCCGATGGAGACAGTATTTTCTACTATCAAACCCATGTATCGCTTTGTCAAGAAGTTTTAGCACACGTTTGTACTTCTCCACCGCATACTCCGAGTGCTTAACACAAGCTCTGGCGCGTATATGTCGTTGATCTACTCTCTTGCTTCGGCGCTGTGCGAAAACTGTACTAAATATAATAATATAATTATTGATAATGTTATAGTCCTTGTACATTTTGGCTGTTTGCTACAGAAGTGATCCCGCAAAGGGTAGAAACTACCGAGAACTATTGAGACTACTTAAACAAGGTGTAACCGATACATATCCGAGGTAACTTCAATACATAGGGTCATCAACGGTAGAGCAGTTACTCGCAAAAACTTGCAGTGAACGTGACTCAAGGATCACTAGTCAAATGTCATTAGATCAGTTGATAAAGTCAAAAGCAATACAAATCCAATCAATAAGAGTATAATGTGCTCAACGTTGTTTTGAAAATGGATGAACGACAATCAACGCTGTTACTCTATCACACCGAATACGTGAGTCAGCTAAGATAGGTAATCATTTAGAGCACTATGACGCACGCGGAATGCTGAAATTCGGAGTGTGGATGAATTCCTGGAAAGCAAAGACTATGATCGTCAGACTAGTTTATGAACACAAGCAATGCCTTAGCCTATGTGACTGACATGTTTACCAATATTAAGAACCGGATTTGAACTACAAAGTGAGCAAATAAAATTTAATCAAAACTAAAAGCGTTATATCTGCGTTTGGTGCAAAACTTTTTCTGGAAAAAAGAGTAAAAATACTAAAAAAAACTGGGAAAGCGAGAATGTTCCCAGATTTACCAATGCCTTTCACAATGCAATGCCGAGATGAGTGGTGGCTTAATTTCAATACAACGACATAATGCTCGTTCTGAACCAAGATATGAGGACATTCTGATTACTTGGAAATCCCGAACGGCAGCATGAATCATGCCAAAGACAGGGTCACACTGAGTTAGAGAGTCCACAAAGTGGGAAACTACGAATCAGATGTTAGAACAAGGATACAACAGTATTCTGGCTAAAAAAATATGTCCAAATAGTATATCCTGCATGCAGAATAATGGTAAAAAAGATGGTAGAAATGCGTCCCGACGCTCCATTAGTGAGTATCGTGGAGATCTGAGTGCAGTCAAGAGCCTCGTCACGACACGATAAAAAAGAAACCAACAAGAAATTAGCGCACACAGCGATGAACGGTTGTTATGAACAAACATTAGTTGGACTTATATATACTCATTAAATCTCATCACGATCATGCCCAGTCGTGTTTGAAAAACCAGGGTAATTTAATCTAAAATTGGATATTTGCAACAGTTAAAATGTTCTTCATCAAATTGTGTAGGGACTGGGGTACTGTTGGTGCAATGCTGTGATGTGAAGCCTTGTCACGTAAGTCATTGGTCCTTTGAACTGCGTGGCTGGTCGTGCTCGAGATATCTACCAACCCGCGCTGTAGTTTTAGCATTATCTAAAAAAAATTGCACACAAAAATGATGCAGTGGCAAACTTTCACATTTTTTTTGTCTTACTTGCCTACAAACCAACAAACCTTAAGAGCAAGCACCATTGGGTCGGGGGGCAAGGTGTCGACTGAGAAACAAGGGTCCATGGTCATAAAAATTGGATCCACTGGGACGACTAGGCTAGCATGCGCTACACGGCTTTAACCATATTTGTCTCAATCAGTTCATAAGTGATAATCAGTACTGCCCTTTAAAAAGTAAATATTTTTTAAAGTAATCGTAAGTCTCGCGTTTTGTGGATTTAGCACCACAGGTTATCAGATTCCAAACTTTTCGTCAACAAAAAAATAATAACAAAAAAAAAATAAAAAAAGCACCCACACTGAGTCATTGTGTGTTTTGTAATATTAAGACACATCGCTTAGAAACAAACACAAAATTTGAGTGAAGTTGCTGCAGTCAAGGGTTTATTAGCTAGCATCTATACACGAACACAAGGAGTTGAAGTGCGGGAGTAAAGAAAAGTTAACTCATGCAACCGCTCCTCCTTCATACTTACAAAAACGCTAAGAACAAAACCGCCGCAATGGTAAACATAAAATATAAGATACACCACGTTTATTTAGCATTACGTTCGCTTGAACTTGACCCTGACCATAATAGAAACCTGCTCATCATTGGAAGAAATCATCGCGGTAAAATAGGATGGCCCTGTGAGAGCAAATGATATCTTTGAAATTCGGGGTACATATACAAGAGCTATCCCATCCGTACAAAGATCCACCCTTAGTCTCAAGTATAAAAAAATGAAGGCTACGTTGGGCAGGACATGAGGAAAGATGCCAAGATTGACCAAAAATTATTGACTCAAAACAGAGCAACGGCTCTCTGCCTCATCTGAGGGGATGATATGTAAAGGACCTACACCTCTGGGCTCTGGCAATGGAGAAGATACCCTTCGTTCGATGCCGAATAAGATTGGTGAACAGGCCTAGGCCGACAAGGTAAAACCACTGATATTGGAGGAAAAATGAAGATAACGCTTGCCTCAAGAGATTGTTGTAAAAAAAGGTAATAGAAAAAGCGGTCCTGAATTCTGTTAAACATTTTGTTTGCTATAACGTAGGGAGGGGGGACAGTTTTGTGTTAACCATCCAAACATCACCAATTATGCCGGCATACCGTCACATTGCACAAACTTCAACCGATGCTCACGTGTGGTCCTGAAACCGTTCACATTCCAAAAATTTCCAAGCCCGCTGTTCACATTGGGCGCTTCCGTTCACTTCCCAAAAATTCAAGCCCGGCTGGCTCTCAGTGGCTCATACCGTTCACCGCCAAACTTCCTAGCATGCTCTACGAGTGTCTCTATCCGGCACTGCCAAAACATCAAGCCCTGTCTCACGAGGGGTCTCAACCGTTCACTTGCCAAAACTTCAAGCGCGGCCTCACTTTGGGGCTCAACCGGTCCCGGCCATATCTTCAAGCCGCTGTCATCACTTTTGGTCTCAACCGATGTCCACCTTTCCTAATCTTCAACCGATGTCTCACATTTCTCAACCTTCTCCATTCCAAAACGTCATAGCCGCTGTCCTCACATTCGTCCAACCGGTCACTTGCCATAACTGCAAGCCAGCTGCCTCACGATTCTCAACCGGTCACTTCCAAAACGTTGCAACCGATTCTCACATTTCATACGAAGCCAGCATAAATAAATTAACCAATTCATTAACCGGGAGCTGTTCACACGATCCGCTGTGGCTAAAACCTGGTAATCACCTTTGCTAAATCCCTGGGGAATCACTGCAAAAACCCTGTAATCACGTGCTAAAACCCGTGTAATCACGTAGCTAAAACCCGTGTAAGATCACGGGCATAAACCCGGAGAGGTCAACGAATCTTAGTCGCTTGAACCAGCACATGACGTCCTTTGTTCACCCTTTAAATAAACTCACTGTCCTGCCATATGCCATCTCGTGCGGTAATTATTACAGGCTTAAGCCCGCATGGTTATCGTGGTTCTGTATCCACACGTACCTAGCGGACAGTCTATTCTCAAGGTAAAGCGTTGCTTTCTTTTCTTTAACACAGAGGGTAAAGGTTAATAACCACTGAAATCAATGTCCCTCTTGATACGGAAAGGCACTTCCCATGGCAACACCCCTCTTTACGGCGTGGCTGAGGTGGTTTTGCTGTTTGTTTGGAAAGAATTATGTTTGTTTTTCTTAGAGAAAGTCAAACATGAAATGAAAATAATTGAAATTGTGGTAGCGGGGTGGGGGGTCCACAATACGCTACAACCAACCGGCCTCGTGAAAATCTAGCACAATGTAGCAACATCAACCAACCGCGTCGATTTGTATATACTGTTACGGTGACGGTTAAGGTCTTTGCTTCGTTGAGACCGGGACACAGTTTGTTGTAGAATGAAACTTACCGTGTCAAGACATAAAAACATGTTTTTTGTTTAACGCAGTTGACGCAGATAATCGGATAGGGCTTTGAAGGCTATTGTAAGGAAATGGGACAATTCGAAACTGGTAATCAAAACTGCACGCCTCCCTAATGCGGAGTCAAACGTGTATTATTTTAGCGATCAGAAAATCAAAGTTATTTGTTGTATTAAAAACATAGTGTTGTATGTCCGAATTGAAATTATACTAATCATAGATGTCCTATGTGGCGCAAACATCTGGTCTCCCTCGTTTTTTAATATGCCACATAACTCTCAAATATCCTGCATCATAGTAGCTCTTACCACGAATGTACTTACTCATGGACAAGCAACAATCACCGCCATCACGGCCCTTGGGCGGACAGCTATTATTAAAGAATCCTTCATGTGTGGAATTATGAAGACATTCATTGGGTACCGAGAACAAGAATGAAGACCACAGCAAATGATGTTAGGGAAAAATCGATAATCCCCATGTGTAAAGACATTAGGCAAACAACTCTGCCATCGGGGGTGTCGCAACAATATAGAGAGAGTATGACATGGCCATTGTCGCGTCACATCTGATCGAAGCTCTTGAGGTTCACGGTCAAGTTTGTTTGAGTCCGCATAAGCGCACTCATTCCACCCCCACACACAACCGCCCCCCACGCCAACAACCTTACATTTTGGACCTCTGCACGACTGCACATTTTGTTAAATGGCGGAAGGAAAATACACAAATGCGCATTTCATTTTAGAGAACTGTTTTATTCACCGAAAATGAGAACCGTCGAGCCTGCTGATGTCTACCAGATAATCAGCGGCACTACAAAAAATGTGCTGATGTGGAGGGTGATATGTTCGTTGGGGTTTGATTGATGAATATGGGTGTAAGTGTGGTTTTTGAAGAAAGTTACAACGAAGTATAGGTAGGTGCTTTTGGACCATAAAAGAACCGGGTGAAATAGACCTGCAATTGTAACCTACTATACCACAAGTGTAGACCATGTTAACCATCTTTTGTACCTAAGGTTAATAAACCAAAAATTGTAGACCTGAAATGTATAACAACATTTGTGGACCCTAGTTATACGCACATGGAACCTAAATTGAGACCACAATTTGTTGGCCTACGTTATACCTACAAGTGTTAACCTAATTAGACCGACAATTGTTGGACCTAATTAGACCACTATTGTTAACCACTCTCATCAACTTCAACAACAGGAAGAGATACATAATGCACTATGTGGTATAACATAGGTCAACAATTGCTGTATAACTGATCGACAAGGGGGGTTAACTAGGTCAACAATTTGGTAATAACGTAGGTGCTACCATTGGGTATACAACTAGGCAACAATTTTGTATATCTAGTTCACAATTGTGGGAAATTGGCAACAGGTGTTATTACTTATCTACAAGTGGGTGGTATAACGGAGGGTCAACATGCGGTATGGTATCACGTTTCGTGATGGCCACAAAAGATAACTCCGACAGATTATGTGTAGTGTCTACGCCGCTCACACACAACAAGACACCATTCATCAATCAACCCACAACGAACCTACCTCCACCCCTCCACTACAGAACAGTTGAGTTGTGGCGATGTTTATCGTCCGCCTAGATCGCCACGGTCCTCGAAGGCTCATTTCGGGAATAAACACGTCACCCTGATAAATTGCATTTAGCCCTGTGTGATTTCTCTGCTCACCCACGCGTTTAACAAAGGCAGTGACATGTCCAAAAAGGAAGGCTGTTGGTAGTGGGAGGGTGTGTGTGTGGGTGGAGTGTTGAGCTAGGCGGACGCAAAACAACTGCACCCAGTGAACCTCATGAGAGACGAGCAAGACGACGCGACAAGCAGTCATAAATCGCTCGTTTAGTGTGGCGACAATCAGATTGGACAGAGTGTTGCCCGATGGTATTTTCAATGGGGATTATCCGATTTTCATTAGAGCGTTGTGTCGTCGTTTCCATGCATGTCCTCGCAAACAATGATTGTCCTGCAAATTATGACCAGACGCAGGATACGTAGTGAATAGCTGTCCACTGGCACAAGCCGTGTGCGAGTGTTATGTGAGTGTGCATGATCGTGACATGATGTCAGTGAATCCATGATATGTATGTTAGATGTATAGTGGCATATAAAAGAAGAGAACGTTTGCACGCTCCATAGAGGACATCGATGGTGTGTAAATGTGCAATTCGACCATACAAGAAATATAGTAGATAATTTTGAAAAATAACTTGATCTGCTGATCGCGAAATAAGATACTACTCTCGGGAATAAACGTCACGAGACGGAGTGTTCTTGTTACCAATGTCTTCGAGTGGTGTCAAGGCCTCCTATATTGAATATCGACACCATACTCAGCAGCTCTAGCACAGACATGCGTTAAAACAAGCGCTCCTGTTATGCTCATGTACAAGTAGTTATCGATAACATATCTGTCTCATTTGACCAACGAGCAATTGACTGTACACGGCACAGTACTCATATACAACGTAGCGGTTGGTTGACGGTAGATAGACAATGTGCTCTATTGGTTTGCAACGAGGGCGGTTCGAGTATGACATGTGCACAAAACGACAACAACTTGCAATCTCTGCTACATTGCATGTCTAGACGTAGATAAAGAAAAAATATAGAGTTTTACCAGAAAAACACATCAACGCGTAACAGAGGAGTTCGCTAAAGTCGCAGTACAGTATCAAGAGACATGATTCCAGTGGTTTTAACCTTTAACCCCTCTGTGTTAAAGAAGAAGAAAAGATAAACGCCGGTTACTGCGAGCAGACCGTGAGCGAGATACAGTGGACGACCAAACACGACCCTAAACCATCTGCAGCCGTAAAAGCCTGTAAGAATTACACGCAAGAGAAGCATGATCGAGATGTCGTTATTACACGTGAACAAAGAAGTCAGGCTCGTGCTGTGCAAGCGATAAAGCGTCGTGACGTACCACGTTTTAGCAACGTGACTTACACGTTTAAGCATCGTACGTGCACGTTTTAGCTAACGTACTTACCACGGTTTAAGCAACGAGATCTTACAACGTTTGTGAGCAACGTGACGGTAACCACGTTTAGCAAAGCGGATCGTGTGAAAAGCGACAGTGCTAAGGACATGTGGGTGTCAATGTAGTTATTGGCGTGCTGCGTATACACTAATCGTGAGACATCGACTGAAGTTTTGTGCAAGTGAACGTGAGACCGAAGCGGTAGACAGCGCTATGTTGCAAGAGAACGTGATACCAATCTGGACAGCGCTGAAAGTTGCATGAACGTGGAGACCATCGTGAACAGCGACTTGAAGTGTTGCAAGTGAACGGTTAGACCCTACTCGTGAGATCAGCGCTTGATTGGCAAGTGAACGGTGTAAGACAAATCGTGGAGACAGGCGCTTGAAGTGGCAAGTGAACGTTAGACCCGATCGGGAGACACCGTGAGTTTAGAGCAGGGAACGTGAGACCAATCGGAACAGCGCTGCGAAGTTTGCAATGACGTTTAATCCCAGCGGAAACCAGCGCTTGAGTTTTGGCGCAGATGAACGTTTAGAACAGCGTGAGACAGCGCTTGAATTTGGCAGAGTGAACGGATGAGACAATCGTGAGACATGCGCTTGTAGCGGTGCATAGCTGGACCGTAGAATTAGGTGTGTGTCGTGTTGGTTAAAAAATAAAATGTCACATCAATAATTCTCTATTAAAATAGTTTATCCAGATCACGACCGGGATTTTATATTATATTTTTAACATATATAGTGCAGCAAATTATCTTCATTATCTCACATCAGTGGTACACCCTATGTAGGCCCTGCCTCTTCACCACATCCTCCATGCGAGCGAGCGATGCTTTCTCTCCATCCAAGCACTGGTGTAGTCACTGTCCACATCATCATCCACCCATCTCGGACGACCAGTGACCTCTCCCCCTGTTTCGTGCCGGTTATATATTTGGTAATTCTGGCATCCTTCAACATTCCTGCCCAACGAGCCTGCCTTTTTTATACTGGTGACTATGGGATCTTTGTACAATGGTCTAGCTCTTGTTTGTCGAATTCTCCAGATATCATTGTCTATCACAGCCATATATTTTCCGAGAGTTTCCTCTCCCAAGTTTGCAGTTCTCTACCTTCTGTCAGGCCAATACTCACGACGACTTACTACGCCTTATAATACGCGGGGTGTGTAGAGTGTGTGCTGTTGGCCCAGGAGAGTATGTGGGTGCTGCGAGTGGTGGTAAGCTGAAGAGCGTTGCCTGCGGTTAACCGTGCAATGTCACGAAATTAGCGTCAGGTGGTGCGTGTGATAGTCCCCTAGATGAGTTAGAATGTGCAGCAGCGCACTCGAAATTTGTGTGTGTTTACTACGAGGGCGTGCTGTCATATGTAACACACAAGCACAGTGTGCTGCGATGTATGGTGTGTGTTGTTAGTGTGTGTGTGGAAGATAAAGTTGTTGAGCTTAAACTGTGGTGATGAAATCCACGAAACCGAGACGTACGATGTATCGGGATAAATATTAGACATTTGAAAGCAGCACCTGATGATACTGCATGAAACTGAGCATTGAGAAAAAAGATTCGGCACAGAGTGGAGCCGATGGGAGTGCAAGTGCATGGTGTCCCAAAATTTTTTGACCCAGGATCCCGTCGTATAGTCGAAACTTGCCCACGGACACCAAGAGTGGCTGCTAAGTTTGTGTTGTATCAATAGTAAAAAAAAATTGGCAAAGTTGGCAACGGGCAGCCTATGTTTGTGGGTGCAGATTTTGGTGTTCCATAAGGCTAAAATACTACGGCGGCGTTGTCAGAATGACGTGACCTCCACTGCCACGTCAGCTTCAAAGGACCAATACCTTTTGAAAGGCTTAAATAAATTGCATGGCATTACAAAGGAACAATACAATAAACATTTGTGAAGAATTATCCATGTTAAATTAGCAAGTTTGTTGTATATAAAGGGGGTGGAAACATTTACTTGATGATCGGTGAGAGATGTAAGGAGTATATTTTGGGGCCATCCTAAGGTTGGTGTTCATGAAACACCCGTTCATCCGCGGGAGCGCTAATTTATATGGTTCGGGTTTACGTCGTACGAGGTCTCGTGGACTCACCTAAGACCACTACGACCTAATGGAAGTCAAAGCTTGGCACATACGTTTTATACAATAATTCTGAATGCAGGGGTGAGAATATTTGACTTTATTTTGTAGCCAAATCGTGGATCCTTGGGCGGAACTGTGAGTGAAGTTGCCCCATTTGTGGATATCTAAATAAGTTTGACCCTGTATTTTGGAGGGATTCAGCTGCCGTGGAATACTATATTAATTCCTCTAATCGGTTGCAGATTTTCCATGAGTGGAAGTAACCACCAAATCGTCACTCGGCAGGCATTGGAATGAACTTGGAACGAAAGCGACCGGCCCCTATTTGTTGTTATGTTTTTTATAATTGTATTTTGTGGGTACAATAAAGTGTGCAACTAACCTGGAGAGATCGCGGTAGAGTTGTTTGATTAAGTTGATTTGTCACTTGGGTAGTTTCAATCAGTTGCCTAAATTGTGTAAACATGTCATCACAGAGCTAATCTTTGCTGGTGGTATGTAAAGAGGATGTCAAATGCCATGGGCTTTGCTTTCCAGAAAGGCAACCCAAGGAATGTAAAAGACATTTGGGGATGAAAATGACAATCTAAGGACGAAACTTTGTTGTTGATAGATAAACTTGATAGGCTTCCTTCAGGTTCAAAAAACAATTGACAAAAGAATCTCTATTGGAATGTATTGCTTTTGAATTTGTAGCAACTGGATCTAATGACATATCGTAGGGAATCCATGTAACGAGCACTGAATGTTTTTTGAGTAAATTGTACGAGGGATTGACCCAAAGTAGTGAAAATAAAATGCTATGATGCGGTACACCTTGTTTGTAAAGTAAGTCAAATTGTCTCGTATGAGCCTACCAGAAGCGAACACCCCATCTTTCTACAGAAATAATGGAAGAAGCTATAAAGTATCAAATAATTATTATTAGTAATATGAGTAAATTTATACGCATGACGCAGAATGCCAAGTGAGTAGATCACACTCACATATACGCGACCAGAGCATGCTAGATAAGGGTGACCTCGCGTAGCGTGTAGAAGATAATAAAGTGCTAAAAACGGCTAGTGACAAGCTGAAATGGGTTTGCTAGTAGAAATACAGTCTCCATCGCCGAGGTAGGCCGCAAAATCATCTATATTCCCTAAAAGGTTTTAGTAAAATGTTTGTATTTCAATTGTAAAATCGCCCTCTCTGATCGTTGCAGAGTTTAATTTAATAGAGTTTGTTTATGCTGAAAAGTTTCGAAGATTGGTATAGACACTCTTCAGGGACCCCTGAATATTGTTTTTATAAATAGGAAATAATTCTTATTTTTTTTATATAGCTAGACTGTTCGAGGGCGGCCTGTGGGCCGAATTCATTCCGGGGCAGAAGACCCGCATCCAGTGATTTCTTAACAATATGTCAGACTTTGTGATGAGTTTACATATTGCATAGTGGATCACTTGCTCGACAGATCATCAAATGTTATAAAATTTATTATGTGGTTTAAAAAATCATTTGCAACATATTCCTTATCAAGCTATAGCAATTTTAAAATACATTCCTTTATTTATCAACTTTTACAGCCCACCAACAGTCAAGCCCTAGGGCCTTATCTTAGTTAAGCATGGACAGGCAAGCTCCAAAAGTTATAACACAGCTAAGGTCCCGAGCGTTAACGCATGCACTAGTTACGCCAACAGGTACAAAGAGTTTTTACCCTTCCATTGGCTAGTTTTGGAGTAGGTCACAAACTAAAATAACAGAGATTAACAGAGGCATTATTCTATAGGCTGTTATAACTGCCCTGGTTAAGGGAATGGAAGACACCTTAAACATTATATTTGAAACTCTACTCATAATGATTATATATAGGCTTTGTCGCAAGAAAAATGCACCACATGTGGTAAGAGAAAGCCACAAATTTCGACTACAAGAGTGTTAATAGGTTTTGTCTATTTCAGACACTTTCAGTAAAACAATTTTTAGAATCTTTAAGTATAAACAAGTTTTTTGTCTTGATCAAGACTTAACACGCTGACTTAGAATTACATTGATACTTGTATTATAAAATTAAAATTATGAAACTAATTACCCGAAAAACTAATAATACATTTCCACCATTAAAATGGCTAAAAACATTACTTTATTTTAAAATTGATATTACAGATTTCCAATAGGCGTATAGTTCGGATTTCTAAAAGGACTGCGTAATGTAAATGTAAGATTCTATTTAGGAAAGCCTGCGCGATCAACAACAGGAGGATGAATGCCAATGTTGAGGAATTTGCCCGAACATGACACAGATACAGGAAAAACAACTACAAGCCAGAAAACAGGATACAACCTGTCTTCAGAAGCCGCAGGTATTAAACCCTGCTACCTGATTCAGGTGCTTTTCGTTGATCTGGTTTTGCTTTTTTAAAAATATTTTTTATATTATATATACATATATATATATATATATATATATATATATATATATATATATATATATATATATATATATATATATATATATATATATATATATATGTATATATATATATATATATATATATATATAATATATATATATATATATATATATATATATATATATTGTTTTTGTTGTTTTATTCCATAACTTTTCAATAAAATCTTAAACTACCGGCATCAATCAAGTCCAATGCCGTCGACCCGGTGTAGCGAATCCTACCATTTCTACTTTGTCGTGCTTTGTTCGAAAACATAATGGAAGAGACCGGGGAAATTGTTGGGCTGTGTGAAACTTGATTCAGGAAGATTGTGTTACCGGGTAGGAGCGACAAGGGATGGTAATCGTTTTAATTTTCCGCTTTGTCACCTTCAAACAACATTGACCTTCTGATGGACACGGGGCACTTGTATTGATAAATCATGCTTTAACAACAGTAATGACTTCTACAATTTTAATCTTTAAAAAAAATGTAGATGGGCAAAACTTATAGATCTAAACCTATTTACTATATGTAATTATAAATGCTAGATCTACTTACCGAACAAGTTTCCTAGACTGACGGGACGTAAACAAGGAAGTAGAGTTGTTGTTTTCTTACTCAGATATCACCTGCTTGTCCAAAAAACAAATGTGGCTCATGGAAAGAAACTTGAATGGTATTTTCAGTTACACAATGTCAACAATTAATAGAGTCCCCAAACTGTCAATGTTTTGCGGGATACAGCGGTACAATTTTCGATATATATTTTTTTCTCAATCGACCTTATTATAATAGCACACCGAGTAACACAGGAGATCGAGTTCTGTGCTGTGACTGGGGTGTACAGTCCACAATAAAACCAGTGTCGACGAGAACGTCAGCGTGAACAATGATCCTTGTTGCCAAGCAGTCAGACATGTCATTGTTGATATCACGATTTTGCACACCGGTATCAACGGTTCTCACATCATGGCGTAACTCAGAAGTTCGAGTGTTTGTTTTTATTCTTCCCGGATTCAGGATTAAGAAAGTTTGAATATGATTTCTGGCCAAAATATCCAACAGTAGTAAATATCGAACAATAATACGTTAGCAGTTGCAGCGCTACACTTGAAGAAAGTGCTCTGCGATAAAGCACAGCCCCGGAGTATGGGCCTTTACAATACTGCAATCATGCATCCCTTTACTATTATTGTAATAGCCAAATATCTTATAACTTTATTTTAATATCGCCCTCGACAATCATCGAAATTTACTTGTTAGAATATTAAATATATTTACGCAATATTGGTAAAGATGCGCTCTCGAAACTCATGCTTTATAAGAGCAAAGATGTGTAATGCATTTAAATTTATTATTATTATTATTATTTATTTATAGCTTAACTCCACAGTCTAAGCGTTGGCATTGTTAAATATTATTTACTTGTTTTTTGTTGTTGTTTTGTTGTTGTTGTTTTTTTTAACGCAATTTCCCTTGGGAAAAATTGCGTTTATGTATTTGAAATGTCTGTGCTGTCTGTTCCAGCTTGAACATGCAACTCCTCCTGAACTAAACCAGATAGAGGGCTCGGGTCTTTTGCAAATATGTTAAGGAGGTCCCAAGGATGTGCACGAGCTAAAAGAAATACCGTAAAGGTTTACTGGATTTCCTTCAAAATAAACAATTTAAAAAAACTTTAAAATATCAGTACATGTATTTTGTCAATTTCTCGCCAACCATAAAAATCTATCGGGTTAAAAGAAACGCCAAACGATAGCTTATGATATTTAGAACAATTTTGGAGAAGGAATTTTTGAAAAATCTCTTTTCTTTCGACTCCCGTAATTTTAGCAGCAATTTGTAGATAGCAATTGTCCTAATAAAAAATCGGAAATTCTGTGTTGGAAATTGCTTTTAAATACGCATTCGAGTTTTTATTACTCGTTTTTGTATTTGTCCCTTGGATGCTCATCTTGGCTTCTACTATAATAATTATTCGCGGATGGTCTCAAATAAAATCTCCCACTTGATCGTGATACCATATTAAAAAGTATTTTAACACCTTTGGATACGTTCGCCATAATTTTAGCAACCTGTTATATCCAGTTTTATTATGACGCATACATTACATGGCTGTCATACTTTTGATTAACAGTGGCTGGTTTGTTGTACAGGGCTATCCAATGTCTCCTGTGTTCCATGTAGTTCAAGACCGCCATCCAGTGTGTCTTCGAACCCACTCCCGAATTCCGTTTAAATGTGATATATATTTATTTTTAGATATATAACTTCAAATAATCTAAAATTTTGGAAGTAGGCTAAATTCATGCTTTAAAGTATATTTGGGAAAAAAATATTTTAATATATTTATTTATATTTTTTTAAAAACATGCTAAAAATAACTTTATTTGAATTTTAAAATTCTCTACCTAGTTTAAACGTTTTACCTATAACAAAGGTTAAAGTTTAGTTACGAATAATTGCTTAGTTTTAATGCAAATTTTTAGTTTAACCTTTAAAAATATTTCTGTCAATATTGAAAGGCATCTTAAAAACAAGGATCCGGAAATTAGCGTCCAGCCTCTTAATGAAGCACATACACTAATTTCTACTCGAGTTGCACATCACATGTTTCCCCATCAACAGTTTATTGTAACTAACCAGAAAACTTGAATAGGACAAAATGAAGTTTTCAGAACATTGTTACAGTAATGAGTTTTGTTCCGTAAATGAGAATATGACGTGTTGGAACATTGTAAGTCTAAACGCATGCTGTACCCCATTACACCAAACACCAACATGAATCAAAGACACAAACTATGCAACTTGTTGTGTTCCACTCCATAACAACTTGTACATACAACGCCGTCCACAAGTTTGAAGACAACAGATTCCATAGTAATCTAACGTGTCGTCAAGAGTCAGAAGGCATACAGATTACCAAAATACCACTGACGGTTATGGCGCCTTTCAAACGTTTATATAAAGATGCAAGCTCCGCTCTTTTGATGAATGGAGTTTAATGTTAACCAATTTATCCATTTTAAAAAACGCACCCCAAAAACCAACGCCTATTACAAGTTTAGTGGACGGAACCATACAATTCAAGGAAAATAAATGTATGAGAGAGTGGAGTCAAATTTTACATCGTGTGCAATGGTTGAGAGTGAAAATATTATCATATGGTCTGACCTAAGGGGGTAATTGAATTAGCACAGAAAAAAATTCTTAATATTGGAAAGAAAAAAACACATATAAGTTAATTTTAAAAAAACACACCTTTAGATAAGTGAAATACAATTTAAAAAAAAAGAAGTATTCACATTTTACAGCACTAGATCCATAGATCGATTGAGTTGGTTGCCATGTTACTTTTATACATTTACGGAATTTACAACAAATTAAATTTCCAATAAGTCAATAGAGTCATTACTTAGATTAAAAGATCAAGGCTAACTTAATGTGCATTAGTTCAGAATTCTATCATAATCTGGATTAGCTTGGTTGTGTAATACGACAATTTAACCAAATGTCCGTGTGAAAAGAGTTACGAATAATACGCCATTTTAAAAAGAGCGTATGACAACACAGGAATGAGTCTGGACTGCTATTCAATAATAATGAACATGGCGCTGAACGTACAACAATAACGAACAAAATGATGAAAGGCAATGATTTTTCTACAGCACACAAAGTATTAATATCGTATTTACTTTTTATATTTCATACATGTATAGAGTGTTAGAAATATATATATATATATTGTTTTTATTTTGAAAATCGCTTAAGTCCGATACAACACCGTAAACAAAACGTACAGTCCTGTGAAAGATATCACATCTGGATTAAAATTTCCAGCTTATGAAGTCGTATAAGACTAGAGTGATGTCGTCAAGCGATGTGCCTTGGAAGGGCTTACCGAAGAAAAGACAGCTTTGTGCACACAATAAACACCAGCTTGTCGTCTTGTATTTAGAGCACTCGAATCAGGAAGTATACAACTGGAGGAATAACGTCCCTAGATGTATTAAATGCTCCGATAACTAGGAATGAATAGTGCGCTGTAATTGTATGCAACCAAGAGAGTAGAATGAGTGAAGTTCTGAAGATCATCGTGATCGTTCCTTGAATATCTAGAGCCATGAGCGGAGAGCAGTGTCGAAATTTGACAATCACCCGTGGAAATCCTGTCGCAAGGCGAATGAGTCTAATTTTCATTTGATGGTTCCCTGTCCCGGAAACGTATGAGGAAGTACAAAAAAACATGGATGTCCCTAGCAGGTAAGCGTCATGAGGATTAGAATGTGCATGCGCATCGGCAGTGTGATTTTGTTGACACGCGTTGCTTGTTAAAGAGCACATGTGTATATGTCAGTCCGAATCCATCGTCCTTCAAATCTTGTAAGTAAATTAAACCACTCGTGATGGTCCGTAGACAGCGCATAATATAGTGACCACAGATAGATCGTGAATGTATAATGGCATTGATTAAAAGTTCAGGATCGATCGAAGGACCAGATATGACATAACACTTTTAGATGTTAGTGTTGTGGGGCAATATAAATGAGGTACACTCGCAACACATGCAGACCACGCACACGATCGCTCCCTACGAGACTAAAAGGAATCACAATGGTATGACGACAGAGGTGGTGGTAAGAGTTATTTTTAGTATAACGTTAATAAACAAACCGTACAAACAAGTTTTGACGATAATCCCTGTAGAATATCGCGTATCATAACTAACATGTATTGAGTAGTTTTCAAATACATTGTGACAGACTGAATCTGTCGAAACGCAAGTGTGCTTGCAGGTACCCTATAAGAGGGGTGGGTGGGGCGGGAAGAGGAATAGTCTGGTCACCGATTCGCGTGACCGACGCAGAGACACAGTAAAATGTAACAAAAGCGCACCGTCGCTGTCGTTGGTCGCCTCAATGCGTCAGCTCAAACGTCACGTGCAAAAATAAAAGAACAATAACAATACCGGTGAATAGAATCTACATACCTCAAAGAAGTGATAACTAAAATGCATTATGTATTACGTACTTCGATGGATCTGAAATTTGATACATGCATGGGTTAGGTTAGATCGGTCCGGGTGCCAATTGTAGCAGGATTCGATCGGATCATGAAGTGGTCCTTTTTTGACTTGTCTGTGCCGCCCGCCCAAGACAGAGAGAGACGGCCGGTGAATGGTATGAATCAAGAATTAAAAAGGACTATCATCATCAAGTCTTAGCTGGGCACCTCGGAGTATTAGAGTAATACGATTGCCGACATGTGGTACGAGAGTTCATTATCATGTGGAATATGATATGTAATGACATAAATTTGGAGTATTAAGAGCAGTTCCGTTGTTACACTAGCACATTTAGGTATTGACAAGGAATTGATTTATCTAAGTTAAATGATAGATAAGGCGATAAATCAATTTTAAAAATGTATATACTAAAAAGTAAAATATAAGAATGATAAATATTTTGTTAAAAAGACACTCTATTTTATATTTACATAGTATAGAAAGTAGTCACTAAAAAAGAAGAAAATAAAATTATTGCTATGAAAACAGGTGAAACGGGAACTATCCGACAGCACAGTAAAAGCGTGGGCACGCATCACAACTCTCTAGCATGTACAAGGCTGCGAACATAATACAATTGTATGAATATGAAGAAACATTAAAAGTTTCACAACTTTCGGACATATACATGCTATATATCATAGTAATATTAGAACAGTGATCTATATGACAAAAGGAGTAGTTGCCATTGGAAATGATTTGTGATGGCGCCCCATCGCTCTGTGTATGTGCGGTGGATAGGATCACCGAGATATGCATTCACGTGTGATCATATAGAGTTCGTGCTTTTAAGCACGTTCTATATGTAAATAAAAGCGTTCCTTAAAAAACAAAAAGATTTTTTAAAATGAGTTTTATTTAAACTCTACAGCACAAAAAGCTGAATTTATATGCCCAACTGTTCAATCTGTACAGGGGGGGGGGGGGGGGGGGGGGGGGGGGGGGGGGGGGGTGGGGAGGGGGGGGGGGTGGGGGGGGGGGGGGGAGGGGGGAGGAGGGGGGGGGGGGGGGGTGGGGGGGGGGGGGGGGGGGGGGGGGGGGGGGGAGGGGGTGTGTTGTACCCTCACTCCTGACTCAAAACCATCTCGCTTGGGAACGCAATGTGCACATGTCAATGGCTTCACTCTCGCCTGCAACCGGATGGCCTCGATCAATCTGCGAAGGCAGCACCGTGGCCCGGGCCATAGTGGTCCCTGAAGCCTCCAGGCACCGGAAGGGTGACCTGGACACTAGTAGGGAATCAATGCGCGAATAGATTGGTACCATCTGACCATACCCGTGCTTGTAGAACGCCGTGGGGGCACTCGAACAACCTAATGTTGTGGTGACCCGAATTCCTGGCCTCTATCAAAAACGTCTATAGATAAGTTAAGACAGTTAGCATGGAAAGTCTTAAATAATTATTCTCTTTAATAAAAATAGATTTTTTTTTTAAATAAATGATAGATTTTTGAAAGCGGCATAGCATTGTTCATTATGGAAATTTACCATAACCAATAATCTACCACGGAGTATTTGGTGAATATCATAAAATATCATAATACACTACAAGAGGGCTTATGAAAAACAATATATTTGAACTTTGATTTTTAAATAACACGACAGTAACTTTCGCAATTCCTGCATCAGACAATTACTGAAAATACGCACTTGCAAGCTCTCGCATCAAATATCATCCGAAAGGAAATATAGAGAGAGTGGCAAGATGCGTATTGTATTGTATGGTACTGTTGAAGGAAGCCGAAACGGCGACTGTCCGTGTTAATGGTTTAAATAATGTAAAATGCAAATGGATGGTGTAGCAGGCCCGATCTTGTGGTTAATGTGTATTGGTTAATGAGATTCAAAACATAAATAACAGATTGGTTCAGGTGGTTACTGATAAATTTCCATAATGAAAACATACGTAATGAAAGAGTGATATATTATTCTCGTGGAAATTATAGAGATGTGCCGAAGTGATTTGTTAATTTATGTATGACTGCCTCATGTACGCGTCTGTGTTCGATCTAGACAAAGTCTCGTGCTGCTTGAGAACACAATGGACGGGGGCCTCAAACCAGTCCGCGTTCGCCAAGGTGACGCACGGGCACAACCACGCCTATGGCTAGATGGTGCTATCTAGTCCCATGCCGCCTTTGTTTCCCTATCTAGGGTCAGTATCCCATTCGACGGGTGGTACGTAAGACACCAGTACCCAACGATGCCCGGCTTTCACGAAGAATTTATCCCGTGACCATACGTACCACCGAGTAGCAATCCACTTGTCCATCGTCCCCATCTTCCCAACGAGATGTAATTCCACAACCTCAGCATGGAGATACAACAACAGTTTAGTTTGGAACTTGCGCTGGAAAATTCATGCTGTTTGCTGCGTAATGGAAATAAAAGAAGTAAAAAATCTGTGTTGTGTTTGTTGTTAAAGACACCTTTTGATTTACAGAGTAATAGTTGCCCGTTGAATAGTAGGAAAATAAGTTTTTTTCTATGATTAACAGGTAAATCGTGAACCTAATCCCACAGCCACATAAATGCGTGGGGCGCCCATCACTTAGCATTTCCCATTCATCTACTCTTTGAAGAAGCGATAAATATTGGGCTAATTAATTATGAGTAGCAGGTATATATGCAAAAGTTGTGAAATCTGTTATTGGTGTATTTAATAGTCATTAAAATTTGTATTTAGTTCGCAGCCTTGACTGGATAAAGTGTGAGTTGAGGCCCACGCGTTTTATGTCGGTGAGATGAGTTTTCACCGATTGCACCTGTGTTTCAGATAGTTATGTGTCTCGTTTGTTAGTGCACTTTCTATAGATGTAAAGAATAGAGTGTCCTTTGTGAGAAAAATATTGTAAAATGTGATTTTAAGTTTCTACTTTGTGGAGTAGCAACAGTTTGTTTATAAATGTGAGTTTCGACCTGAGCAAGTCAATTTAATTAGTTAAACTATAGTGTCAATAACGTAAATGTGGATGGTGTAATAAGAGATAGATATTAATTACGAAATTTATGTAGTTAAAAAAAACACTCATATCCCCAACTGATAATTGAAGCCTCGTACCTACCAGCGCAATCGATGACACTAATATGTCGCCAGCAAGACGAGGATATGATAGCCTTGGGTAAATCCCCGTAATAATCAAATGGCACACGCTCCGCTCGGCTTCGTGGCGGCGAAAACAGAAGACAAAAAATGACCCCGTGCCAGATATCCTAGCGAACTGAATTTGTGGGCACCTACGTCCCGTCGAACCTACACAAGCATCGATCATAATTGTGCAGATCGATCGAACGTACCGTAATTAAATTAATGCATTTTTAGTTTATCCTTATATGAGGTATGTAATTTAAATTCACGGTTGTTATTGTTTTTTTGCCACGTGAAAGTTTGAGCGACGCATTGAGGCGACCCAACGAAGCGACGGTGCGCTTTTGTTTACATTTTACGTGTCACTCTGAGCTCGGTCAAGCGAATCGGTGACCAGACTTTTCCCCTCTCCCCCCCACCCACCCCTCCCCCCCCACTAGGGTTATGAAGCAAACTTGAGTTAAGACAGATTCAGTCTGTAAATGTTTGAAAATAATCAATACTGTAGGTTATGTCTCATAGATTAAGATTGTATAGTCAAAACTGTGGTTGACGTTGTTTAGTAACGTTGTATGATGAATAAACGCTGACTATACCACCCACAGCTGACGCCTAACACATTGAAGTAATTGTGATAGGCGCGAGCGAAGTGTGCGAGGCGTGCATGATGCGAGTGAGAATATGATAGTGTACAATATCAAAACGAGAAAGAGCATTAAGGTAATAACGTACATGCGAACGATCTAATTGTGTAATGACATGCAAGTGTCCATTCACGATCGATATGTGGAAACATTGTGAGATGTCTCGACCATCAGAAGTGGTTTGATGTGTACGGACATAGATTGGAGAAGGATGGATGACTACAACATACAAACATTGAGACTGTAAAGCAGCGTGTACAAAAAAGAAGGGGATCAAACTGTATGCGTTATGCCCATTCGTAATAATTTTCATGAAGACTGTACACTGCCTAGAATCCATGTTTTGTTTTAAAAACTGCGATAACGTGCCGGACAGAACAGCAAGAAATGGTGAGACTCTGCGACGTAGAGACAGTTATTCACGGATGTTGGCAAATTCGACTCGGCTGCGTCCCCTTGAGCATCTCGAGAATATCATAGAACGAATCAATAGAGGGAATAGGACAACTGCACATCCATGTTCTATATCTCCCTGGTGATGTACAATGTACAGCGTCAAAGATTCACTTCAATAAGTATAGAATTGAATAATCTAGGACGTATGCTTCCAGTAGCTATGCTGATGCGAGTGCTCTAAATACTAAACACAAGCCTGGTGTATTATTGTGGGCAACAAATGTCTTTCTCGGAAGCCCTTCAAAAACCACGCTTGAAATATAACTCATATTATACGACTAATAAGCGGAAAATTGTATATCCAGATTTGATAATCTTTCACAGACTGTAAGTTTGGTGTACGAGTTAGTATCGGACTGAAGAGATTTTAAAATAGTATATATATATATATATTTATAAACTATACATGTATGAAATATAAATAGTAAATAATATGAAATAATATATTTAAAACACATTAGCTTTTAATCATTTTTTATTGTTGTAAATATCGAAATTTTCATTATTTATTGAAGTAGCAGGTCCAACTCTGCATGAGTGTGTGGTCATAACTATTTTTAAAATGGAGATATTCGTATACTTTTCACAAGGACATTTGTTTAAATTGTCGTATTACACAACCAAGCTAATCCAGATTATGATAGAATTCTGAACTAATGCACATTAAGTTAGCCTTGATTTTTAATCTAAGTAATGACTCTATGACTTATTGGAAATTTAACTTGTTGTAAATTCCGTAAATGTATAAAAGTAACATGGCAGCCAACTCAATCGATCTATGGATCTAGTGCTGTAAAATGTGAATACTTCTTTTTTTTAAATTGTATTTAACTTATCTAAAGGTGTGTTTTTTAAAAAAATACTTATATGTTTTTTTTCTTTCCAATATTAATAATTTTTTTCTGTGCTAATTCAATTACATCTTAGGTCAGACCATATGATAATATTTTCACTCTCTACCATGCATTGCACACGATGTAAAATTTGACTCCACTCTCTCATACATTTATTATCCTTGAATTGTATGGTTCCGTCCACTAAACTTGTAATAGGCGTTGGTTTTGGGCGTGCGTTTTTTAAAATGGTTAAATTGGTTAACATTAAACTCCATTCATCAAAAGAGTGGAGCTTGCATCTTTATATAAACGTTTGAAAGGCGCCATAACCGTCAGTGGTATTTTGGTAATCTGTATGCCTACTGTCTCTTGACGACACGTTAGATTACTATGGAATCTGTTGTCTCAAACTTGTGGACGGCGTTGTATTTACAAGTTGTTAGGAGTGGAACGCAACAAGTTGCATAGTTTGTGTCTTTGATTCATGTTGTTGTTTGGTGTAATGGGGTACAGCATGCGTTTAGACTTACAATGTTCCAGACACGTCATTCTCATTAACGCAACAAAACTCATTACTGTAACAATGTTCTGAAAATTCATTTTGTCCTATTCAAGTTTTCTGGTTAGTTACAATAAACTGTTGATGGGGAAACATGTGATGTGCAACTCGAGTAGAAATTAGTGTATGTGCTTCATTAAGAGGCTGGACGCTAATTTCCGGATCCTTGTTTTTAAAATGCCTTTCAATATTGACAGAAATATTTTTAAAGGTTAAACTAAAAATTTGCATTAAAACTAAGCAATTATTCGTAACTAAACTTTAACCTTTGTTATAGGTAAAACGTTTAAACTAGTTAGAGAATTTTAAAATTCAAATAAAGTTATTTTTAGCATATTTTTTAAAAAATATAAATAAATATATTAAAATATTTTTTTCCCAAATATACTTTAAAGCATGAATTTAGCCTACTTCCAAAATTTTAGATTATTTGAAGATATATATATATATATATATATATATATATATATATATATTTATATTATATTTATATATATCACATTTAAACGGAATTCGGGAGTGGGTTCGAAGACACACTGGATGGCGGTCTTGAACTACATGGAACACAGGAAACATTGGATAGCTCTGTACAACAAACCAGCCACTGTTAATCAAAAGTATGACAGCCATGTAATGTATGCGTCATAATAAAACTGGATATAACAGGTTGCTAAAATTATGGCGAACGTATCCAAAAGGTGTTAAAATACTTTTTAGTATGGTATCACGATCATGTGGGAGATTTTATTTGAGACCATCCGCGAATAATTATTATAGTAGAAGCCAAGATGAGCATCCAAGGGACAAATACAAAAACGAGTAATAAAAACTCAAATGCGTATTTAAAAGCAATTTCCAACACAGAACTTCCGATTTTTTTATTAGGACAATTGCTATCTACAAATTGCTGCTAAAATTACGGGAGTCGAAAGAAAAGAGATTTTCAAAAATGCCTTCTCAAAAAGTGTTCTAAATATCATAAGCTATCGTTTGGCGTTTGTTTTAACCCGATAGATTCTATGGTTGGCGAGAAATTGACAAAATACATGTACTGATATTGTTTGAGTTTTTTTTAATTTGTTTTATTTTGAAAGGAAATCCAGTAAACCTTTACGGTATTTCTTTTGGCCCGTGCACATCCTTGGGACCTCCTTAACATATTTGCAAAAGACCCAGAGCCCTCTATCTGGTTTAGTTCAGGAGGAGTTGCATGTTCAAGCTGGAACAGACAGCACAGACATTTCAAATACATAAACGCAATTTTTCCCAAGGGAAATGGCGTTAAAAAAAACAACAACCAAAAAAAACGAACAAAAAAAACTAGTAAATAATATTTAACAATGCCAACGCTTAGACTGTGGAGTTAAGCTTTAAATAAAAAATAATAATTAATAAAAATTTAAAATGCATTACACATCTTTGCTCCTCTAAAGCATGAGTTTCGAGAGCGTATCTTTACCAATATTGCGTAAATATATTTAATATTCTAACAAGTAAATTTCGATGTCGATATAAATATAGTTTGGCTATTACAATAATAGTAAAGTGATGCTTGATTTGCAGTATTGTAAAGGCCCACACACCGGGGCTGTGCTTTATCCCAGATCACTTTCTTCAAGTGTAGCGCTGCAACTGCTAACGTATTATTGTTCGATATTTACTACTGTTGGATATTTTGGCCAGAAATCATATTCAAACTTTCTTAATCCTGAATCCGAGAAGAATAAAAAACAAACACTCGAACTTCTGAGTTACGCCACGATGTGAGAACCGTTGATACCGGTGTGCAAAATCGTGATATCAACAATGACATGTCTGACTGCTTGGCAACAAGGATCATTGTTCACGCTGACGTTCTCGTCGACACTGGTTTTATTGTGGACTGTACACCCCAGTCACAGCACAGAACTCGATCTCCTGTGTTACTCGGTGTGCTATTATAATAAGGTCGATTGAGAAAAAAAATATATCGAAAATTTTACCGCTGTATCCCTGCAAAACATTGACAGTTTGGGGACTCTATTAATTGTTGACATTGTGTAACTGAAAATGCCATTCAAGTTTCTTTCCCATGAGCCACATTTGTTTTTTGGACAACACAGGTGATATCTGAGTAAGAAAACAACAACACTACTTCCTCGTTTACGTCCCGTCAGTCTAGGAAACTTGTTCGGTAAGTAGATCTAGCATTTATAATTAAATATAGTAAATAGGTTTAGATCTATAAGTTTTGCCCATCTACATTTTTTTAAAAGATTAAAATTGTAGAAGTCACTACTGTTGTTAAAGCATGATTTATCAATACAAGTGCCCCGTGTCCATCAGAAGGTCAATGTTGTTTGAAGGTGACAAAGCGGAAAATTAAAACGATTACCATCCCATTGTCGCTCCTACCCGGTAACACAATCTTCCTGAATCAAGTTTCACACAGCCCAACAATTTCCCCTGGTCTCTTCCATTATGTTTTCGAACAAAGCACGACGAAGTAGAAATGCTAGGATTCGCTACACCGGGTCGACGGCATTGGACTTGATTGATGCCGGTAGTTTAAGATTTTATTGAAAAGTTATGGAATAAAACAACAAAATAATAACAATATATATATATATAATATATAAAAAAATAATATTTTATAGAAAATAGCAAAACCAGATCAACGAAAAGCACCTGAATCAGGTAGCAGGGTTTAATACCTGCGGCTTCTGAAGACACGTTGTATCCTGTTTTCTGGCTTGTAGTTGTTTTTCCTGTATCTGTGTCATGTTCGGGCAAAGCCCTCAACATTGGCATTCATCCTCCTGTTGTTGATCGCGCAGGCTTTCCTAAATAGAATCTTACATTTACATTACGCAGTCCTTTTAGAAATCCGAACTATACGGAATTCTGTAATATCAATTTTAAAATAAAGTGATGTTTTTAGCCATTTTAATGGTGGAAATGTATTATTAGTTTTTCGGGTAATTAGTTTCATAATTTTAATATTATAATACAAGTATCAATGTAATTCTATGTCAGCGTGTTAAGTCTTGATCAAGACAAAAAACTTGTTTATACTTAAAGATTCTAAAAATTGTTTTACTGAGAGTGTCTGAAATAGACAAAACCTATTAACACTCTTGTAGTCGAAATTTGTGGCTTTCTCTTACCACATGTGGTGCATTTTTCTTGCGACAAAGCCTATATATAATCATTATGAGTAGAGTTTCAAATATAATGTTTAAGGTGTCTTCCATTCCCTTAACCAGGGCAGTTATAACAGCCTATAGAATAATGCCTCTGTTAATCTCTGTTATTTTAGTTTGTGACCTACTCCAAAACTACCCAATGGAAGGGTAAAAACTCTTTGTACCTGTTGGCGTAACTAGTGCATGCGTTAACGCTCGGGACATTAGCCTGTGTTATAACTTTTGGAGCTTGCCTGTCCATGCTTAACTAAGATAAGGCCCTAGGCCTTGACTGTTGGTGGGCTGTAAAAGTTGATAAATAAAGGAATGTATTTTAAAATTGCTATAGCTTGATAAGGAATATGTTGCAAATGATTTTTTAAACCACATAATAAATTTTATAACATTTGATGATCTGTCGAGCAAGTGATCCACTATGCAATATGTAAACTCATCACAAAGTCTGACATATTGTTAAGAAATCACTGGATGCGGGTCTTCTGCCCCGGAATGAATTCGACCCACAGGCCGCCCCTCGAACAGTCTTAGCTATAAAAAAAATAAGAATTAATTTCCTATTTATAAAAACAATATTCAGGGGTCCCTGAATAGTGTCTATACCAATCTTCGAAACTTTTCAGCATAAACAAAGTCTATTAAATTAAAATCTGCAACGATCAAGAAAGGGTGATTTTACAATTGAAAGTACAAACATTTTTACTAAAAACTTTTATTAGGAATATAGATGATTTTGCGGCCTACCTCGGCGATGGAGACTGTATTTCTACTAGCAAACCCATTTCGCTTGTCATGAAGTTTTTAGCACTTTTTTTTCTTCTCCACGCTTACGCCGAGTTCCCCCCCCCCTTATCTCAAGCTCTGGTCGCGTATATGTAGTTGATCTACTCACTTTGCATCTGCGTCTTGCGTATAAACTTTACTAATATTAATAATAATAATTATTTGATAATTTATATAGCGCTTTTACATTATTTCTGTTGCTACAGATGGTGTTCCCGCAATGGTAGGAAACTACCGAGACTATTTGACATACTTAAAACAAGGTGTAACGAATCATTCCGAATGTATTTTCAATACATTGGGTCATTCATCGTAATCATTTACTCACAAAAAATTTCAGTGAACGTTCTCATGGATCACTAGACTATGTCATTAGATCAGTTGATAAAATCAAAAGCAATACATTCAATAAGAGATTATTTGCTCAACTTGTTTTTGAAAATGATGAAGACTATAACAGTTTACTCTATCACACAGAAATACGTTAGTCATCTAAGATTGTATCTTTAAATCACATTATGCTCTCTTTAATTCATTGTGGTTGAATTCCTGGAAAGCAAAGACAATGATTCGTCATACTATTTAATTAACTCAAGCAATGACTTAGCCTATGTGACTGACATGTTTACCAATTTAAGGAAACTGATTTGAAACTACAAAGTGACAAATAAAATTTAATCAAAACTAAAAGCGTTATATCTGCGTTTGTTGCAAAACTTTTTCTGTAAAAAAAATAAAAATAAAAAAAAATAAAAAAAAACTTGGGGAAGCGTAGAATGTTCCCAGTTTCCAAGTCTTTCACAATTGCAATGCCGAGATGAAGATTTGGTGGCTTAATTTCAACACATAATGGCTCTTTCTGAACCAAAGATTTGAGGACATTCTTTACTTGGATATTCCCAACGGGCAGCTGAATCCATACAAATACAGGGTCAACTTATTTAGATATCCACAAATGGGGAACTTCAATCAATGTTAGAACAAGGATACAACAGATTCTGGCTAAAAAAATATGTCCAAATATTATATCCTGCATTCAGAATTATTGTAAAAAAGTTGTGAAATGCTTTCCCGTCTTCCAATTAGGTAGTTCGTGGATTCAGTGCAGTCAAGAGCCTCGTCACGACAAGTAAAAAAGAAACCAACTAGAAATTAGCGCTCCAGCGGATGAACGGTTGTTATGAACAAACATTAGTTGGACAAAAATATACTCATTAAATCTCATCACGTTCATCCAAGTCATTGTTTAAACATTTATTTTAAACAAAATTGATAATTTCAACAGATAATTCTTCAACAAATTGTTTATTGTACTTTGTACTTTTTATGCAATGCATTTATTTAGCCTTTTCACTTAAGGGTCATTGGTCCTTTGAAGCTGCGTGGCTGTGCGTGCGTCTAGATATCTGACCAACGCCGCGCTGTATTTTAGCATTACTGGAAAAAAAATTGCACACAAAAAATTGGATGCAGTGCAACTTTGCACATTTTTTTTTACTTTGCATACAAACCAACAAACCTTAGCAGCAACATTGTTGGGGGTCCGTGGGCAAGTTTCGACTATAAAAAGGGTTCCATGGGTCAAAAAATTTTGGGAACCACTGGGCTACATGCATCATTCGGCTACACTTCTGTGAAGACATATTTTTTCTCAATGCAGTTTCATGAAGTATATCAGGTGACTGCCTTTAAAAATTATAATATTTTTTAAAGTAATCGTAAGTCTCGCGTTTGTGGATTTATCACCACAGTTTTAAGATTCCAAAACTTTTTCTTCAACAAAAAAAAACAGCAGCCACACTGTCATTGTGTTGGTAATAATGAAGACAGCATCGCTATAAACAAACACAAATTTGAGTGAGTTGCTGCATTCAAATATCTAGGGGCAACTATAAACGAACACAATGAGATAATTTCGGGGGTGAAAGAAAGGTTAACAGCAGGCAACCGCTCCTCCTTCAGCTTACAAAAACTTCTAAGAAGCAAAAACCTCTCAATGGGAACAAAGAAAATAATATACACCACGATTATAAGGCCGGTAGTAACGTACGCTAGTGAGACTTGGACCCTGACCAGAAAGGTAGAGAACCTGCTCAACACTTGGGAGAGGAAAATCCTCCGGAAAATATATGGCCCTGTGATAGAAAATGATATCTGGAGAATTCGTACAAACCAAGAGCTAGACCATCTGTACAAAGATCCACCCATAGTCACAAGTATAAAAAAAGGAAGGCTACGTTGGGCAGGACATGTTGAAAGGATGCCAGAATTACCAAAAATTATTTACAGGCAGAAACCAGGGGGCAGACGGCTCACTGGTCGCTCAAGACTGAGGTGGATTGATGATGTGGAAATGGACCTACACCAGCTGGGGGCTCTGGCATGGAGAAGGAAAGCCATCGATCGATCCGAATGGAAGGATGTGGTGAAGCAGGCCAGGGCCCTACATGGGGTGTACCACCACTGATGATGATGAATAATGAAGATAACTTCTTGCCTGCAATATATTTGTTAAAAAATTTAATATAAAAATCGGTCCGTGAATTCTGGTTAAACATTTTTTATTGAGAACTATTGATGTGACATTTTATTTTTTAACCAACCACGACACACCAATTAATTCTCGTCAACCGTTCACTTGCCAAAGCTTCAAGCCGATGTCTCACGATTGTTCTCAACCGTTCACTTGCCAAAATTTCAAGCCGCTGTCTCACGATTGGTCTCAACCGTTCACTTGCCAAAACTTCAAGCCGCTGTCTCACGATTGGTCTCAACCGTTCACTTGCCAAAACTTCAAGCCGATGTCTCACGATTGGTCTCAACCGTTCACTTGCCAAAACTTCAAGCCGCTGTCTCACGATTGGTCTCAACCGTTCACTTGCCAAAACTTCAAGCCGCTGTCTCACGATTGGTCTCAACCGTTCACTTGCCAAAACTTCAAGCCGATGTCTCACGATTGGTCTCAACCGTTCACTTGCCAAAACTTCAAGCCGCTGTCTCACGATTGGTCTCAACCGTTCACTTGCCAAAACTTCAAGCCGCTGTCTCACGATTGGTCTCAACCGTTCACTTGCCAAAACTTCAAGCCGATGTCTCACGATTGGTGTCATACGAAGCCAGCAATAAATAAATTGAACCAAATGTCATTAGAACCTGTAGCTTTTCACACGGATCCGCTTGCTAAAACCCGTGGTAAGTCACGTTGCTAAAACCCGTGGTAAGTCACGTTGCTAAAACCCGTGGTAAGTCACGTTGCTAAAACCCGTGGTAAGTCACGTTGCTAAAACCCGTGGTAAGTCACGTTGCTAAAACCCGTGGTAAGTCACGAAGCTTATCGCTTGAACCCAGCACGAATGACTTCCTTTGTTCACCCGTGTAATAAACGACCACTTCTCGATCAATGCCATCTCTTGCTGTAATTATTACAGGCTTTAAGGCCCGCCAGTGGTTAGGGTCGTGTTTCTGGTAGTCCACACGTACCTAGCGACAGTCTGATCGCAGTAAAGGGCGTTTTCTTTTCTTTTCTTTAACACAGAGGGGTTAAAGGTTAAAACCACTGGAAATCAATGTCCCTCTTGATACTGGTAATGCGACTTCCTTGCGAACTCCCCTCTGTTACGCGTTGGGGGGAGGGGGTGTTTTTCTGGTTTTTTTTTAAAATTATTATTTTTTCTTATATAAGTCCAGACATGAAATGAAGAATAGATTTGAAAGTTGTTTGGTCGTTTTGTGCCACATTACCTACAACCGAACCGCCTCGTTGAAAAACTGAGCACAATGTATTCTACAGTCAACCAACCGCTTCGTTTGTATACTGAGTACTGTGACGTGTAAAGTCAATTTGCTTCGTTGGTATACTGAGCACAGTTTGTTTTAGATAAACTACCTTGTCATTGAGCATAAAAGGAGCATTTGTTTTAACGCATTGTGACTAGAGATGCTGTATGGTGCTTTAAGTCAATATTAAGGAAATTGACAAAAACTGAAGACATTGTAAACAAGAACATCACGCTCTCGCTGAAGTTCTTTCCAGACGTTGTATTTATTTTAGCGATCAGAAGATCAAGTTATTTTTATTTATTAAAACTATATTTTTGTATGGTCGAATTGAAATTATACAAACAAGTATGTCCTCTATGGTGCGGCAAACAACAGTTCTCCTCTATTTTATATGCCAACATAACACTCAAATACCATCAACATAGGATTCACTGACCACTAATGTAAGACTCAATGACAATCAACATAACACTCGCAACACGGCCCATTGGCGTGGACAGCTATTAAATAAGATAATCCTGCGATGGTTTATTAATTTGAAGGACAATCATTTTTACCGAGGAACAAGAATGGAAAGACCACTCAAAGATTTAATTGAAAAATCGGATAATCCCCATTGAAAATACCATAAGGGGCAAACAACTCTTCCATCTGTTTGTCGCAACAATAAAGAGAGATTTATGACTGCCTTGTCGCGTCATCATCTGATCGTATCTCTTGAGGTTCACTGGGTGCAAGTTTGTTTTGAGTCCGCATAAGCTCAACACCTCCACCCCCACACACAACCTCCCCCCACTCCAACAGACCTTTACTTTTTGGACCACTGCATCACTGCACATTTTGTTAAAGTGGGTGAAGAGAAATACACAAAATGCGCAATATGCATTTTTTAGGAGAACGTGTTTATTTCACCGAAATGAGACCTTCGAGGCCAGCTGGAGTCTAGGCCGGAGATAAACATCGCACACAAAAAAATGTTCTGTGTGGAGGGGTGGGGTAGGTTCGTTGGTGGGTTGATTGATGAATGGTGTATGTTGTGGGGTTGAGAGGAAGTAGACACTAAATAATATGGTAGGTGCTTTTGTGGACATAAAAGAACCGTGTTAAAAATACCGCAATTGTTGACCTACGTTATACCACAATTGTAGACCTAAGTTATACCACAATTGTTGACCTAAGTTATACCACAATTGTAGACCTAAGTTATACCACAATTGTTGACCTAAGTTATACCACAATTGTAGACCTAAGTTATACCACAATTGTTGACCTACGTTATACCACAATTGTAGAACTAAGTTATACCACAATTGTTGACCTAAGTTATACCACAATTGTAGACCTAAGTTATACCACAATTGTAGAACTAAGTTATACCACAATTGTTGACCTACGTTATACCACAATTGTAGACCTAAGTTATACCACAATTGTAGACCTAAGTTATACCACAATTGTAGACCTAAGTTATACCACAATTGTAGACCTAAGTTATACCACAATTGTTGACCTAAGTTATACCACAATTGTTGACCTACGTTATACCACAATTGTAGACCTAAGTTATACCACAATTGTAGACCTAAGTTATACCACAATTGTTGACCTAAGTTATACCACAATTGTTCAACAAAATTATACCACGATTGTTGACCAAAGTTATACCACGCATGTTTACCTAAGTCCTAAGATATCAATCATACCAGTATTGTTTACCGAAGGTAACATTGTAACGATATATCTTTATAGTCATTTTTATTTAACAAAGATGTACCAGGATTTTATTTACCAAAGCTACAACAGAAATGTTTAGCACAGATGTACCATCAACATTTGAACATGGTTGTTTGCGTGTCAGAGAACGGGCCACTAAAGCTACCCTGAGTTAAGATAATAACTTGACAATATAGACGTCGAAAACTACGAAAGCTTTAAGGGAGATAACGAGAGCCCATCTTATTGGCACATACTTTTGGGGAAACTTGAAAAAAACTGATTCATCTGCAGGGCAGTGCTATATGTACATTTTCTGAGCATAGGACTCTCCTGACACCCTAGGCACCCCCTCCCCAAATGACCCCCTGCTTTGTCGAAAACGTTGTGACACTACAGTTTGTGGCTGTCCTTTTTTCAATTCTTAAAATGATATTTGATTATAATAATTTTTTTTTAAAAGCTCTTCAGCGATACTGACTTTTTCACTAGCGTCTGGTAACAGTAACCATGAAGCAGAGCCGTCTTTACACCATTTTTGGCCCCGAGCAAAGAAATAGTGTTGGGCCCCTCTCCCGCAGGAATAAAAAAAATATACATAATATATATTAAATAAACATATTCCCAAGGGTCCCTTATGCGTGGGCCTCCGGGAAAATGCCCAACGGGCCTAAGCGTTAAGACGGCCCTGCCATGAAGCCCATAGACTAGTTATAAAAATACTTGAGATAGACCAAACAGCTAAAAACCCGTGCTTTATCGACTGCAACAGATACAGATGACTATCAGGCTTTAAATGTGTGAGAAAAAGTGCAAACGAGTTAAAGACATCATGAGACAATGACAATCTTATCTTATCTGTTTACAGACGCTCCTTCTATACAGAAGATTATTGCGTCCTACGCTTATCTATGGTTTGTGTTTAGTCCTGCATTTTTATTAGAGATATAAATGTTGATAAAGTGTTGGTTTTCCTGGATTCTTCAGGCAACCCATTCCACGCCCGAATTCCGGACGGAAAGAAGGAAAACTTGTATGTGTTTGTTCTTGCATACGGAATAAGAAAGGTGTTTTTATCCTTATGTCTATCTGAGGGTTGTATTAAGTTATCTTTGTGTTGTATTTCTAAATTAGAATTAATTGCTTTATGTATGATTACTACTTTGCTCTTGGTTCTTCTATCCTCTAGTGTTTCAAGGTTTAATGATTTAAGTAATGGTGTTATTCTTGTCAGTTTCGAATGTTCTCCAGTAATGAATCTGGCAGCTCTTTTTTGAATTTGTTCTAGTTTATCAATGTTTTCTTTGGTGGATGGGTCCCATACAGAAGATGCATATTCTAGTACAGGTCTCACCAAAGTGAGGTAGCATTTTAGTTGTATATCTCTATTACATTTGTTAAAGTTCCTTTTTATAAAGCCTAAGGTTTTGTTTGATTTTTTTTAATAACTTCATTGACATGGGGATTCCACGATAGTTTCTCATTTATTAAGACTCCTAAGTATTTTGCATCTTTAGTTTGGGTCAGTTCTTTTCCATGAATGTAATATTTTGAATTTATTTGTTTCTTTTTCTTTGTTACTCTTAACAGTGGACACTTTTCTGGGTGGAAAGACATACTCCAGTTAGTTTCCCATTTTATCAATTCATCTAAGTCTTTTTGTAAAATTTTGCTATCTTGTTCTGATTTAATTGTTCTATAGATTATACAATCATCAGCAAATAACCTAACTTTTGTACCTGTTGAGATGTTGTTGGGTAAATCATTTATATAAATTAAAAAGAGTAAGGGACCTAGCACAGTTCCTTGTGGAACTCCTGAGTTAACCTTTATTGGTGCAGATTTAGATCCATTAATTATTACAGTTTGCTCCCTGCCCAAAAGGAAGTCTTGGATCCAGTGGTGTAAGGAACCTGAGATTCCAAAGTAGTTAAGTTTGTTAAGTAAACTAAGGTGGTGAACTTTGTCAAATGCTTTTGAGAAGTCTAGTAATATTGTATCTATTTGATCATTTTTGTCCAAGCCTTTTGATAGTTCATCTATTAAACCTATTAATTGTGTTTCACATGATCTGTTTTTTCTAAAGCCGTGTTGATGTGGGCATAGGGCATTATATTTGTCAAGGTGGTTAACTATTCTACTATATATTATGTGTTCTAGTAATTTACAGGTGATACTAGTAAGTGATACAGGCCTGTAATTACCAGGGTCTGATTTATCCCCTTTCTTAAAGAGTGGAGTTACGTTAGCTAATTTCCAATCCTGGGGCACTTTACCCTGGTTTAGAGAGGCTTGAAAGAGAACTACAAGGATTGGGGACAGTTCATTGCTTAGTTCTTTTAATAATCTTGCAGGCAAATCATCTGGGCCAGTAGCTTTGTTTATTTTTAAGTTTTTTAGGAGTGAATGTATACCTATCTCATCTACAGTTATGTTACCTATTTCCTCCATTTTATTTAAATTTATTAAAACTTTCTTGTCGCCTGAGGCAGAAAAAGATGATGCAAAATATGTGTTAAGGATATTAGCTTTAGTTTCATTATCACTATAGGTTTTATTATTTGAGCCTTTTAGTGTGGCTATTCCTGAAGGTTCCATTTTTATAGATTTGATAAAGGGCCATAAGTTTTTATTGTTATCTTTGGTAATGACATTGTTTATATATTCATTTTGGAGGTTTCGACTAAGTTTTTGTGTCAAGTGTTTAATCTTTAAGTATTTTTTGTGTATCCTATATGAATAGGTAGCTTTATATTTCTTAAATAAGTTCTCTTTTAGTTTGCATAGCTTTTTCAATCTAGAATTGAACCAGCATTTGTTAATTTTATTTGATGTTAGTTTTGTTGGAACATTCTCATCCATTATAGTTTTTAGATTTGTTTTTATATCTTTCCAAATTTCTTCTACTGGGCTATTTGTGTTAAATTTACTTAGGAAAGTTTGTTGGAAGTTAGCCGCTGATTGGTGTAGTTTTATTGAATTACATTTATTCCAAAGATAGATTATTCTTCTAGGTATCTTATTAATTTTAGTTTTTATTGTATTGGTGACCCTAACAATATCATGGTCGGACAGTCCTGGAATTATTTTATAGTCTAACACTAGTCCTGGTCTATTTGTTAGGAATAAATCTAGTGTTTTATTTTTCCTTGTTGCTGTTTTTACTATCTGTTCTAGGTTTATGTTGTTTATAGTGTCTAAAAAGTGTTCATTAATTTCTTTGTTAGTTTGATGATTATCAATTGTATAATTTTTCCAATTGATATCTGGAAGATTAAAGTCCCCCATAATCCATAGAACTGCATTTTTATTATTCTCTATTATGAAAGTTGATTGACTACAAAGATTGTTCATGTATTCTAGGTTTGTATTCGGAGGTCTATATATACTGCCTACAATAAGTGGGGATGAGTTTGGTGTAATTATTTTACAATAAATAGACTCTATATTAAAATTTGGCTGTGTAGTAATTTCTTCAGCTATGATATTTGATTTAATTGCAAGTAGCACTCCTCCATAATTGTCTGGTCTGTCTTTCCTAAAAATATTATAATTTGTGTTTAAAATCTCAGAGTTATATATGTTGGGGTTCAACCAAGTTTCAGAACCAGCAATTATGTCTGGTTCTTCTGTTTTTATAAGTAGTTCTAAATCTGGAATTTTATTTTTTAAGCTTTGGAAATTAACTATTAGTGTTTTGAGAATGTTTTGATTATTATTATTATTAGATTTTTTATGGGTAATTTTATGGGTTTGTGTGGTAGGTTTCATTTTATCTAATGGTTTATTTATAAAAGGATTAGCCAAAACACTGTAAGAGTTTGTGGTGATCAGGTCCTTATAGTTAAATAAATCTGAACTGATTTAGGGGCAACCCACAATGTATGCAGTGCCAAGATGCATATTTATTTCTTAGGCCTATTGCTATGTGCTTTGGTGTGTTAGAATGCAGGCATGCAATGTGGTACCATTCATTGCAGGTGTCACACTGAATGGTTCCTTGTTTGGTAGTGCATGCCTTAATACAAATTTGACATTTAGATGATACTGGGCCTGGGTTAAGTTCTATGTCGCCTGAGAGGAGCAAAATTAAGATTAAGTGTTTTTGCTTATATCTACATATTTTATGTTTCCATTGTTTGAAGAAGATTTCCTTTATTGTGCTTAAGATAGAGGTGTAGTCAGTGTGCTTTGTGTTGTGGTGGTTTATAATTATTGATATATTACTCTGATTTTTAGGATATTTGTTGGTTGACGTTAATGTCCTTAAAAGTAGTGTGGTTATTACTAAGACTAAGATGAAAATTCTCATTTTCGGGTTAGTGTTAGACTAGGTTTTATTTTAAGGCTTAAGACTATTACTAATTACTATTACTATTACTATTATTATTATGATACTATAAGTTATGTATAATTTTGTTAAAGTGTGTTTAATTGTTCTAATTTGATAAGTTCAATTAAATTTAAATATGAATTCTACACCTAGTAATTAATTTATTTGGAAGGTATATAAAATTGGTGCTTTTATGTTATGTACACAGTTACGATTAGGAGAGTTCAAAATTAATAACAATAACAATAAAAATGGCCGCCTACATAACTACTCCAATCTCGTACAAATCAAGAATTATTTGGAAGGAGAGTATGAAAAGAACAAACGAAAAGAAGCACAAGTCGCATGGATGTAAATAGATAGTAGATAATGGGGAGAGTTGAAACCACACGAGGAATGCGTTTAGCTGATAAGTTCTTCAATTTGTCATGCCATTTTTGTCAAGCCTAACATATTTTATTCCACTGCGTCCATGATTAAAAAGTGGAAAAGTTGCATTAGTTATTTAAGAAACAATGTAGCTTTTCCAAAAGGATGGCTGTAAGGTAATCAAACATTTTGCCAGTCTGCTCTACAAACACTACACGGACAGTGTTTATTTTATATTTATTTATTTTATTAAATTTAGCTACCATTGGGTATAATAAATTGTCAAAATTGTTAAATAAACCCCTTCATATACTGGTGAGTGTAAATAAATTTTTGAGCTCATAACTCATATCGTTGTTTCCCCTCCATTCTTTATTGCCATTTTACACGAAGTAAACAGTAAATATTCCATAACGCTGATAGTCAAAACAAGCCTAAACCAATAAACAACCAACCGCGACCCCCAGAGCTCAGCAGCAAATTGCGACGATAAAGTGCGTGCTGCAGTCCTTGCATTACAAAACACAAGTGTTTTTTAATCTGAAGTGTTTATAGTTTATAATATAGCCGGCGACTGAAAATTTCGTTTATAACCGAATCAATAAACAAATTTCTATGTAGGAAAAGATTGACTGGCGTTTAACCTACTTGAGTCAGAAAACTCTTTCAGGGTATTTTATCGGGACCTCTCCCCCCCCCCTGGCCAACCATGCGTGAAGAAAGTAGATCCAGTTCCCGGAGACGAATTCCTGAAGGTTGATTGGTTGTAAACCGTTTCACATGGGTGAGTCAAGGGAAATAACCGGATGAGACCCGTCGGTTAATCTAGGTTGTTGAGTCTGGTAAGGTGGATGACACGGGTTATCACAAAATATGTTACGGTGGTTAATTGTCAATATAAGTTATCTGTATTTGAAAGAAAGTATGAAATGTTCAGGTCAATCGCGTGTAGAAAAAAAAGTTTCGATGACTGTGCTAAATGACATCCTTAACAAAATACTGCGAGTGCGTTTGGTGCGCAATATGTTCTTCAGTTGTAAGGAAATAATCTGAATTTAAACGCGATGTAATAAATCTGCAATTTAAAGTTGGTGAGACATTAGAATATTATTATAGACGAGCAACAAAGCCCGTCCAAGGACGTTCCGCCACCGTTCGGTGGCATGTTGTAACTCCCCTCAAACAGCCGTCTCGGCCGTCATTACATGTGCATCGCGTAAAAAATACTATTCATTATAGTTAAAATAAATAAATCGTAAAACAGAGCTTTTTGCTATAAATCCCAACGCGCATAACTCAAAATAAAGTCTTGGAAGAAATACTGCACCAAAAATAACTCGTTTTGAACGTCCGCGCAAATGGCGTAAACGTGTCCAATATGATTGGCTGTAGGAGTCATATGTGTTTGAGGGACCAATCGCTATAGATAACCGAACAGAATGGACAGAAAGGACAGAAACTTGCCTTTTATTATCAATATACATAATTTGAAATCTCTGTCACGTCTGTAGTGTCTGTCCGTGACGCTACTAATTTTAGAAAGCAGCGCACCAAATTACTGCACCAATGCATCAAAAGGTGTGCAAATTAAAGATGCGCTGTAAAAAAATATTATATGACGTCATTGTTTTAGCTCATATTTTAATTTTGGAAAAGGGAACAATGTAAAAAGAGGGTTTGACTATGGTTAATTATAAAATAAAAAAACAAAGGGGGCGCCAAGGCGCCCTACAACCCCTATTATAAAATACTTTGTGTACATTTCAGAAAGTTTAATATTTCGTATTTGTCAAAGAAGGACAAGTTAGTTGGGCTTTTGAAAAAGGTCGGCGCCGTAGGCGCCCTAAAAAGTGCATTTTCTCAAAATAAATAGATTTCAGCTGAAGACTTCCGTCATTTTTTACGGGTGATACGCTAGTATAAGGATAGTTCGATAAAATATCCATGTTGTTGAAATACTCAATTAGTGCGTTAATTTAATCCATGATTCATTGGTGTGTTTAAATGATGTATGGAAGCTGTAACCTTTGTTATCATGTTTTTTAAATATCTGGAACATGCAGAGATTAAGATATTAGTATATTTAAAACATAGATAATAGATTATTTTGCGGCGTTTTTATTATTTTTTTATATGGTATCTCGATTTAGTATGAAATATCATAGGTATATCTTTTCAGCAATAATCATGCTACTAAAAATAATGTTTATTATTTGAGAACTTATCTAGCGCGCTACCCCAGCCAGCAGCTGGGCTCACTGCGCTTTACATATAAATAGTAACACATATATTTATACTTCCACATAATTTGACAACACCCAGCTTTTACTCAAGAAACGTCTCAACGCGAAGAAGCTAAATACAGTATTAGTATTAGTTTATTTTTTAATTTTAAATTCGTGCTGTTTATGAGTTTTCAACTGATATTTCGATGTTTATTTCTAATCTGAGTAAATATTATATCATGGGATCAATCCCAAGGGGGTGGGGTGCAGCTTTGATTGCGACTGCAGACAGGGGCGGACTGGACCTTTAAAGCGGCATTCTTTACAGAGCGACCCTTCTCACTAAAATTATATTATTCTATAGAACAAAATAGGTCCACCGGCCCACCGGGCATTGCCCGACTGGCCAGTCCGCCACTGGCTGCAGATCGCTTTGGGATTTCTCAGTGGCTAGAACTTGTGGTGATGAGATGGATTATAACTTTAAATTCCGTGAGACACACAACCGAAAAAAAAGGTTGAAGGAGCTTTTAAAATTCACGTGCATGGGGCTCTGTGAAAATCCCGAGTGTCAACTTGACTTCATGATTGAGCTCAATCCTACTACTGCAAGGATATGATTGTTGGTTACATTCAATCAATCATTATTACATGGTCGCTGATTCCTTCAGGACATGCACCTGGGTTGAGCTTTAAGGGATTAGAAGATTATAATTTCTGCCAATGTTTACAAAATAGTTCCAACCTATGACTCCAACGAGATTTCTTATCAAAGACAGGCTTAACATTATCTTAACGCAAACAACACATTTGTTTACCTTGCCGTGTGTTCAATAACTAAGCACTTCGGCAGATATCGTCATACATAATTGATTATAAACATGATTTTCCTAATTTGATCTATGTAACTAGACTTAGAAATTGCCACCTCGCATATTCATTTCTCATATTTGTTACTTTTAAATTCTACAGCTGTGAGGCTCCATATTTTCAATATCAATTTGCTCTATAAACTTTAAAGCACCGAGTCTTGGACAAGAGAATATGGGCGGAGCTCTTCGACCTACTTTCTTTAAAAATGTAGATTTCTAACGACATGCATAGTATTCAGTGCTGCCTGAAAGAATTTCATTTCTGTGCTTTCAAATAAGGTCAATTACTCTTTTTGTATACGTCCGTGAAGCGAACAAAATCTAACACCGTTAGATTCCAAGTCTCCGTAACCTTGTGTACCTTTGGGCGGGTAGATGGTTGGTAGTGTGGCATTAGGCCTTTAACTCGTTACTTCAGAAATATTGCACGTAGACCATGGATTCTCAAGTATGTAGTTTTTATTTTATGTCTGTTTTAATGTTTAATTTGATCTCGTTGAAAATCACTTGTAAAAAATTGTTTAATTATTACATTTTATGAAACCATGATACAGTAGTCTTGAGAAAATGTAATTATCTGTGTAACTTAAAACACATACTTCTGGCTACAACATGAATAACAAATATACAGATTTTGGATTCTATAACGTTTAAGAAAACTGTTTGAAACCTTTTTATCCCTAACACTAAATCATAATGCGGTTATAAAAATATTTTTAGTTTCTATTATTTCTACAGCAGCATTGTTGTTAATAAGTTCTAGGCTCCAGGTGTCCGGAATATCATTCCAATCGGACTAATCAGATTTCTCGCTTGAAATGCGCAATATTTTTGGCCAATAAAATTCTTTCTAGGACTTGTCCCCACCCGTCACACTAATACAATACCATAACTTTGTGTATCTTTTTTTCTCCTCAATGCTTCAAACAATAATAGTCAAATTGATCGCTTTGAGCCATGAACTTTTAAATCTAGTTAATTGCATCGAATGGCTGAACCAAGTAGCTCTGTCCAGTTTTTCAAGTGTTTGCAAACCACTACCACAATATTATTGAAGTTAATCTGACATCAAATAGGATACAATTAATTTAAGGGAATATGTCAACTATTTGTACAAGTATACTCTCTATTTTTTTGAGACCGTGACATTCACCATTATTCCCTTCTCTTCTCCATTCGATGAAATCTTCCACGAGCTAGAAACCATAACCTTCATGTCAAACTAATTTTTTAAACGATTTCATAAAATATTTTATAAAATCAATTTTATAACGAATTCCTGAAACTGGAAGGAAAAAAAACAGATTGTGGGAAGATGAATTTTTTATTTTTTTATATTTTTTTCCCCCCGAGATGGGCTATTACTCGAGAAATGATGCATTAAGACCCGGACCAATCTATGACTACCCGTATAATTAACGGATCCCAAGCTGACGAAGGTCCTGTTCGTCTGCAAACTGCCTCAGTTTCCGTCGAACAGTGAGTCGTCTGTCTGCACTTACGTTTCTGCCTGGAGACCTCATTCTCCTCTTTTCAATCCGATATCCTCTGATGGGATCAGGTCCAGCTCGAAAGCGACTATGTGAAGGTCTTTCAACTGTTCGTAAATAGTTTTGTGCGTATCTTAATCCACCACTGTCTAATACTAGACCGTGTATCTGACTGAGGATTCCCAGAATCCCGTGTATTCTGCAGGTTCTCGGCTTTTTAAAATTATTTTCGTTGCTAATCTTTGTGCGTCAAAACCGTACATCAAATCTGGTTAAGGTAATAGAGTTTTTGTTTGTTTTTTTTTAAAATAAAAAGCGCACCCCTCTCCCCACTTTACGGTCATTTATCTAAAATTATCCCATACACATTTTTAGCCTAACTTTAAAAATGCTCCAACCATATAGAATATTCAGATCATTGGCAATATTTTCCCTTCATGAGAACCTCTCAAAAAGTCATGAAAGTCGATGAAATCAGTCAAAACGTGAGAGGGACCACTGACGTATTTCCTCAGTGTATTCGTCGTAAGTCAGTCATGGACATCAATGTATGGATCTACAGCAATTCCCCTCCCCCCCCCCGGCCCTATAAACGACCCCCCCCCCTTTTCCCAGGTGTCACCCAGAACGTTGACCGCGAAACTCCGCGGCACTGGTCGGGTGAAAGGATGTCTCCCCTTTGTCGCGAGCTGCGCGCGCCGTGTCGTCTGCTATATAAGGGGATCACCCAGCTGACTGGGATAACTGACAGTTTGATTACCATAGAGCAGTCTGTGATATCCTACCAGATTACGCTGAGATTATTTTTTTTCTGTACGGATTAAGAGTAAGTCTATAGTTAGCCTAATGATATCTTATTGGTTAATCATTGTCTATGTGACTATGTGTTTAAACACATGTATCCGTTTTTTTAGGTGAGATGCAGTGTCTGGTTTTATTCACATTTACTATTCTTGTATAAGACAGGTCTAAATAACACATTTTATTACATCAAAGAATATTATTAAATGTATACAACAAATAAGCAGATTATATTTGATACGGCGCCTGCTTTCCGACTTGTGAAAACATTATTTGAAAAGAGAAATTAGGAGACTTACAAACAGCTTCTTTTTTTAAAAATTTTAATTTTAAGAGACGAACCGGGGTATTCTCCTAAATTATTATCATTATTGATATTATCATTTTCTTAGTATTATTTCAATAAATTATAAATAAACGTCCAATATCGCGCCTCTAATTTAAGTTTTTAAAGTAATTTGGATCGCTATGACCAGCTATCATCCCACCCACACCCTCTCCATTTAGCATCTACATTCCCCCCAAAGTCAGTCGTTGTGTTCAATATTTGCCCCTAAGTCACCGCCGACCGTGCCACGGCCACGGGTGAGGCTAACCGTTTGTTTGAATGGTTCAGCCGCAGGGTGACATGGCCCGAGTCTGTGTCAACAGTTCACCGAACGGCTTGATGACTGTTGGCTTTGGTGGGAATCCACCACTGATTGGTAGCCAAACGGGAGGGGGGGGGAAGAGGTTTGGTGGAGGAGGGGTGTTAATGAACTGGAGGTGTTTTTAGAGATGAGATTCCTGGAATGTTTGTGTTCATATATATATATATATATATATATATATATATATATATATATATATATATATATATATATATATATATATATATATATATATATATATATATATATAATATAAAAGCCCAAGTCACTCACTGGCTGGATGTGGAACGCTGAGGAACGATGTACAACAGTCTATAGCAGTTGAAAATTCGTGTGGTGATTAGCGCTGTAAAAATATTTAATATGACGTCATTGCTTGATCTTTTATTTAATACAAGGCGCGCAAAAAGGTGTGCAAAATATTTATCAATTAAAGACGTGCTGTAAAAAACTATTATATGACGTCATTGCTTTAGCTTATATCTTTATCTTTATTTGGAAAAGGGAACGATGTAAAAATAGGATTTGATGATTTATAATTATAAAATAATTTGTGTACATTTCAGGAAGTTTAATATTTCGTATTTATCAAACAAGGATAATTTACTTAGGGTTTTGACAAAAAAGTGGGCGCCGTAGGCGCCCTAAAGCCGGTGTGGGCGCCTTAGGCGCCCTACAACCCCTAGTAATTATATAATGAGATCTAAACCAACCAGAATAGCAGAATCCAACAAATACGTCATAACACTTAAACAAAGTGCCTTGTCATTAGCAATTTAAAAATTTAAGTTTTTTAAATAAAAAGGAGTTAAATAAACAGTCCATTTAAGAATAAAATCACAAAAATTGGTATGTTAAATACCAACTTTTCAAGAATAAATCTTGAACATTCAATGATTACGTTTGAATTGTAGAAAACTAGATTCTTTGTAAATGTTGAACATTTCGGTCTCGAAGATCTGTTCGATTACAATGTACCAGGCTTTGTGCAGTATTATTAAGTGAAGTATTATTGACTTTAACTGTGACGTCACATCCGAGGAGCTCCCATACTTTCTACGCATCGCCCTCAGTTTACGGGAGGCAAACATTTTTTTTATTTTGGCGGGACAAATATAACATGACTTCTATTTTGGGCATGTCAAAGACGCGTGTGGGATGCGCCGATAGACCGTTGGATGTTATCTTCACACACAAAGTTGACATGAAATTTGAAACTCAATGGGCATGTGACACGTGACATGTGTTTAAGGCGACCTGAGATTTGAGGCGTGACAAGAAAACTTTATTTTTTTAAAATTGTATTTTTTAAATATAATCTTTTCAAACTTAATTTATTTCTGACGGGAAAAGGGGGGGGGGCTTATTTGAACAACAATAAAGAAATGACTCAATAGGGGGCACCATTGTAACTGTGATAGCAATGCTGCCTGCATATAATTAAATATGATGTTCGAGAGTAAGCAACAAGAGCCAAAGAGAGAGGTTATAGGGTAGAAGTAGAAGTTAATTGGCGGCTGGATAGCGAAGTCAATAGTGCGCTCGCCTCACAAGCTGAGGGGCGTGGGATCTAAAACCACAATAAAATGTTGCTGAATGGCTATCGCTAAAAAGTCCTCCGCTGACCCGGAGAGGAGATGGGCGCCGCCAAAGTCTACCAAGCCCCGAGAAAGTTCTAATGGAAACATTAGAACCCCCTACGACCAGGAGGTTATGGGACACACAAAAAAAAGTTAATTAGTTTCGTCAGACTGCGGAATTGGCACATTATGAAAAAAAAATTCTCAAAAAGATATAATTGTTATACTATGAAGATGTTAAATAGCAATTTGAAAATAAGTTTTCAGTGCATATTCCACTGCAGCTCGATTTATGGTGCTTGGGAATGAAAGAGTGAATGAAAGAGTGAATGAAAGAGTGAATGAAAGAGTGAATGAAAGAGTGAATGAAAGGGTGATTGAAAGGGTGAATGAAAGGGTGAATGAAAGAGTGAATGAAAGAGTGATTGAAAGAGTGAATGAAAGAGTGAATGAAAGAGTGAATGAAAGAGTGAATGAAAGAGTGAATGAAAGAGTGAATGAAAGAGTGAATGAAAGAGTGAATGAAAGAGTGAACTTAAGGTCCATAAAGACAAGAAGACATTTTCCTTAACTCTATTTAAGTTGGAAAAAAATATGATTTTACCTATAGCAGGTATGCAATACTTCAGATGAAGCTTTTAGAAAGCTGAAGTATATAATTATCAATATATTTACATTGTTTAAGAGAAATTTATTTAACATTTCTAGATTACAATTCAGTAATGTATTCGTTTATCTATTCTCCAGCTATCCAGCAAAAATATTCCGATCAAGACCGATTTCATCTCATTGAGAACATAACTCAAGCATTATAAGAACAATCAACAAAGTTGCTTAAAGTCTACACCACCAGCCCCCATCCAAAAAAATAATGGCTGCTGCGAGGCTGTACCCGACACTGGGGTCGTTCTACAGGAATACTTACATCGACTTCGGCAGCGAGGCAGACATGATGAAATGCGTGTCGGAAGAAAAGCTGTACCGCAAACCCCTCAAGGACGATAATACCGCCAACAAACTGACCGGTCAAGAGCAGGAGAAGAAAGTCAAGAGCAAGGACATCAAGGAGAAGAAGATGAAACTGAACAATTTGGAAGCCGGACAAGAGCGGTCATCGGATGAGCAAGCAAAAGACAGTCTGGAGGAGATCAGCCGACTGATTTCCATGGACCAGCCCAGCGACAGCTCACCAGCCGCGCCTTGCCTTCCCTCGGCGCCTCCCCTGGAATGGTCGGACGATGCCATTCAGAGATTCCTTGACGACGCTCTTGCCCAACAAGAACTGACCCAGGATGCGCCCACAATCGATTACTCAACATTGGCGATGCCGGACGATATTCCTTTCGACGAGGCTTGGATAGACGACCTCGTGCCCGATTACGATACCTCTGTCGACGATGATAACGACTCAGAGGTTTTTAACAATTTGAATAAAGAGCAGTCAAAAGCACTGAGAAAGAAATCCCTTTTGATTAAAAACATTATTGAAATAAGAGAAACTCCAGCTCAAAGAAAAAGTAAACCCCAGAGAGCTGAAGTGCCCGCCTCTGGCCAGCACCACCATCGTTCACACAAGCACCACAGAGAAAACAATCAGGAGAAAGTCGAGACTGACGCACCGGCACCGCGGTCGCCCCAGGTATCAAGGCACGCCCCCGAAAGACCGCCACAGGAACTGCGTCACACCCAGGAGAGGGGATCAGCTGAAAACTTAGCGGCTAAGCCGTCATCCCCAAGTAGTGCGGAGTACAACGCTTGGATGACGTGGAGAAAACAGGTTAGTCAAGTCTTAGTTATCATTATTTTGAATACTATAGAATGAAAGGACCCTTAATACAAGTGCTATGTATTAAATACATTTTTTTCCAACACGAAAGGGCGGTACACACATCAAATTTTGCCCGTACGAATTTTGATCAAAATGTGTTATATAACTATGGAAAATTGCATCACATTTGCGTCACGCACTATTTTATTTGGCGAACTTATAATTTATTTTTAACTATGTATAAAGATTTTGAAAGTTGTGACAAGACCAAGTTTTGATGGAAATTTGTAAATGTGTACCGGCACCGCCCTTTAAAAATCTGCCACACCAAAATTTTTAGTGGAACTACTTTCGCCCCAAAAGAAAAATGGTCAGTTAAATATTTATTAGATATAGAATACAATTTTTATTTTAAAAAAACTTTTCGGTAGCCAGGGTCGAGATAAACTCCTGTTAATATTTACCTTGAACATTTGTTAACGACAATGAAGCATATAAACTCCATTAATACATCACACACTTTTTTGATGGTCAAGCTAATCAAGCTCTAATGACCCGGCTCAAAGATTTACTGTCAAGCCTCACCAAGCGGGCATCGCCACAGAGAAAGTTCTCTGAAGTTATCAGAACCGACTTGTCAGAATCCCCGGCAGACGCCGGGCATTCAGCCAATAGGTGTTGAACCGTCTTTTTCGCATCACCACTGTACACCAAATAGTTGGAACCGATATCTCTTCTCATGTAAAATCTATGCACGTAACTCCGTGTGGGACGGTGTACATTTCTCATCAGGGTGATGTGTGTCTGAGTGTTACGATATATTGACCACCATTGGGCCACCAATTAAAAAGCTTACATTCACGTATTTCTAATTTTCATCTCTCACAGGTCAACCGCCAGCTGGCGACGGTGATACTTCTGCGTCGAAACGGCCAGGTCCACATACAGAAGAGCGACATGTCCAGGAAGCCACTCAAACAAAGCTCCATCGATTTCGTCTCACAGTTCGCCAAATCCGACGGCACCACCACCTCAGGCGGGAAGACGCCCTTGGGTGGAAAGACGTCCTTGGGCGGCAAGCCTTACGTCATGTACGGCATCCCAAGGGTTTCATTGCCGGCCAACCAAAAGGATGTTTGATAATCAAATTAAAAAGTACAGAACCACTGGAGAATGACGTAGATGTTGAGGAGATCCTGGCATTCGTGAGCCGTTCTTTACAGTTTGTGTTTGAGATTATCCGTGGTCTCAAGCCGTTGGGTGTGCTCAATGAGCAGGGCGCCATTTTGATCGGTGTTGACTTCTTGAATCATATGTTTCGCTAAACTCACAAAGAAGGAATTTTGTAAATATTAACAATTGAATAAGTTTGCGAAAATCCAAAGAGACGTCAAGTGATGATAATAATAAGCATTATTTTTTTTATTAAAAAAACACATTACCTTCATTTAAAGTGCACAAGTATAAGGAGTTTATCTTTGTCAAAAAGTGGCTGAAAGTGTAACGAATGATGACCAAAGATACGAGGAGAGACGCACTTCAAGAGAGACGTCATATTACTGCACCTCAAGTCATTCAGAACCCATAATGGCGTGACTTTATGGTTGAAACATTTTTACAGTCAACATATTGTTGATTTAAGGTGATACTAAAATGTAACTCTGTAATATTACGTATTCTTCTTTTTTTTCTTCTTTTTTTTTAAAGAATAATTATTCGAGGGAAAGAATTATTAATCAGAATGTTCTTGGTGTTTGTAGAGTTAGCTTCTGTCGCATAATCAAGGAATATTTGAACATGTCTTAATCCAGATGTTGTTGATTGAAAAATGTTATTGGATTATCATTACGTTTGTCATTTGTTACATCTAACAACAGACAATCAATAGTCATTTTTAAACAGTCATTTTGATTGAGTCATTTTACTTCAACATTTAATTACATTTTGATAAAGCTGTGATCCTAAATGCGAGCACACCTTTAACACCATGCACAAATTATTGTATTATCATGGTGCTCTTTTTTATTGAGGAAGTTATTTGTGTGGGATTTAACCCTTAAATCATTCGTGTTTTCTTTTGTACCGTCTGGCCACATTTCATTCCGGCTGAAGGGTTTTCAAACAGTTAACATCTCGGTATAGTTTGCAAGGTTTTGAATAGAAATGAATGTGTTAATGTTGGCAACTTTTCTACTTCTCTTCTTGCCTGCCCTAAGCACTAGGGTTTAAAAGGGCGATTTTCTTAAGTCCCCAGTAGTTTAAAGCCAAAGACTGTATACTTTTTAAATCTGACATCTGTGTGAAGATGAGTGTGTGGTGAGGTGAAGGGAAAAGATCTTTAAATAAGTTAATTTTAATTTAAATTTTTAATATTTTTTTTAAAGTAACTAATACGTAAAATGTTTGAAGAATAAGAACCGAGGCAGTCAAAGCGGATGTCAGTAAAGGAATAGTGAAACAAGTTTTATTGAGGCTTAACAAAGTCATGAGACGGACGTTCCAATTTATTTCCTTCTTCGGCAGATCATGCAATAAATAACTTCATCTAGATTTAACCAATTTTGGCTCACCAAAAGACACACAGCTTTTAAAAAAAAATATTTTTTTTAAAACGAACTGTGGCTTATACCCATATCTCAGTTTATAAATTATAAAATGTAAGCCGTTGAGTGACCGACAAAACACTAAGTAACATGGGTTTTTAAAATATTGTTGTCATTAATAGAATTCATATTTAATAATGTATGAATTATTTGTTCGTGCACGATATTTTATTATGGTTCTAAGGTATCATGTTTTAATATCATTGTTGGGATTATTCATACATTGAGAATATGCTACTATGTTTTTGTTTGTTTGTTAATGATGATTGATTAAAACTTATTAGGCTACGTGACGAAAAACAAATCTGTTGTGATTCTTCTTATTAGTTAAATTGTCTTTGTTACTTTTACTGTTTTGGCATAAACGTGTTGGTGTAACAGTCTGTGCATGTGTGTGTGTGTGGGGGGGGGGTGGGTGGTGGTTTGCAGTTGTCAGCTTATCATTGGGATCTGTCCTTTCTTTTATAAGAATGTCTTTAGGTCTGTTTACGTTAGTTTGGTTCGGGGGGTGGGGGTGGATATATTATCGGGTACGTTTATGGTTTATGCATTTGTTATTTGTGGAAAGATCCGTTTTTAAATCCCTTTATACTCGTGGTGTCTGCTTGCTTGCACCCTTGAACCCTTGCTTGTTGCCAAAATTTTGGATTAATTTTTAACCCACTTCCTCGTAAGCTAGCGAGCTGAAATTGTGCAGGCAGTTTCGTACCGATGATAAAAACAATGATGATAATAAGCATCTGTACCGTCTGCTTTTGTTGACATCCGTGTGTTCACCCAAACGTTGGGCGGGCGCTTGTGAGGTGTTTGGTAAAATAAATAGAGGTAAAAAAAAATATTTTTAACAACCAGGTTGTTATAAGTGGACTAAAAAGAATAAAATAAATAGAAGTAAAAAAGCAGATTTTTTAAAACCACGTTTTTATAAGCGGAAGAATAAGAAAATAATTTAAAACTTGTAAGTTCAAGTACTTTGATTTAAAATGACTAAAAACGTGGGGTGGGTGTTTGGTATAAAAATTAAAGATTTCTAATTTAGAAGGCAAAAGAGAGATCTATAAGTGAGAGAATGAGTGAGCTACATATGTTAAACCTCATAAGCGCCCGCCCCACGTTTTATTCATATTAAATCAAAGTACTTGAACTTATAAGTTTTAAATTATTTTCTTTTGTTTTAGTCCGCTTATAAAAACGTGGTTTTTAAAAAATCTTTTTTTTACTTCTATTTATTTACGTTTTTTAAATTAAATCGTGGTGTCTGTTTGAGCCCTTGCTTGCTTCCATGTTTGTCGAAAAAACTTTGGAATGATTTTAACCCACTTCCTCGTAAGCTAGCGAGCTTAAATTTTGCAGGCAGTTTCGTGCTGATGATAAAAACGATGTATCAAAATTGCAGATCGATCGCATGTACTGTCATTAAATTATTGAATTTTTATATTATTTTATTTATCTCTATGTATCTTGTTATTTTTTGAGATAGAGTGTCGCGGTGCGTATTATATTGAACGACCTTTTTAAATCCCTTATATTAACTTCATCGCCGTCTCTGTCTTGGGTCCGCCCGCCCGCCCGCCCGCCAGCGGAAACGCAGAAGTCAAATATGACCCACTTCACGTGAAGCCATCGAGCTGAAATTTGGTACACGGACCCGTGTCACCTAACAATGCATCGTATCAAAATTTCAGATCGATCGAACGTACCGTAATTAAATTAATGCATTTTTAGTTTATCTATATAAACTATATGTAGCGGTCGCTATCGTTTACATTTTACGGGTCACTTGACTTCAGGCCAGCCACCGGTGAACACATATCGTGTTTAAACCAGGTAAACCACCTGAGTTGAGATAACGCGTTTACGCCACCCATCCATGTCCACACCCCCTCCCCCTTCCCCCAGTTTTAAAGCCAGGGGAGATCATTTCGGTTTCAGTCTGTAAATGTTTGTCACTTTTGAACATAATCAATACTTTTAGTTATGTCTCATATATAAGGGATTTATAGTCAAAAACTTAGTTTTTACGGGGTTGTTTTATTAATACTTTCCTGTTGCGCGATTCGGTGCGTATTGTATTGACGTTACTTTTTAAAAATATTTTTTCGATCGGTGCGCATTATATTACACATGTTTTACGAGACATAACTAAAAATTTTGGATTGTCTTGCGCTGCGTATTATAAAATGAACATTCGTGTAGTTATGTCTCCTATATAAAGGATTTAATGTCAAAAACTTGTTTTTTTACGGGCTTTTTTATTTGTCCTTGTATGTTTTAATGGTTAATAAAATATTTAAAAAAATAATTAACAAATTATTACTAACAACCACCTTCTATAAAAAAAAACAATAAACAAAAAGTTTAAGATTTGTTTACGGAAAAAGAAAAACGTGCAGATTTTAAGGGGAAAATAATTAATAATTAAACAAAAATTTCAGCTCGATAGGATCACGGGAATTTGTTCATTTTTGACTTTGTTTTCCCGCGGACGGGCGGAACCACGACACACAGTCACGGTGAAGTTAATATGAGGGATTTTTTTAAAAATCACTTTCGTTCTCATTCCTTTTGAATATTTTGGCAAAAAATTAGTGACAATCTCCACTTCTCCACGGTTAGGATATTTCTTATTTTTAAACTCATTTCCTTTATTACTTCCAAATTAGCATGAATTTATGAGCATTTATTGAGTCCGTGTCTGCTAAGACTCTCTTCAATCAACCAATGCCATTGTAACATGACCACTTGAGTCCATTGCCGAGTACCCTGCATCACCGATTGATGCACCCTAAAATCTGACACAACTATTTTCATACCGCATAGTCCGTTAGGGAAATCCATATCCATATATGTGGGATGCAGTGCCCGATTGGCAGCGCGCTCGACTGGCGTACGCTCGATGGTCAGGGGTTCGAATCCATGTCAAGGCAAGGATTTGTTCCCGGGGCCTAGGGCGTCCCTGAGTCACCCAGCTCCGAATGGGTACCTAGTTAGGAGGCTGGGTAATGCGTGGAACCCACAAAGCAATGGTCTGTGGATGCAATTATCTTCTGCATAGAAGGAGCGTCTGTATAGATAAGATAAGATAAGGTAAGATAAGATATCCTAATTCCATTTTGACAGATTGTATAAATCTCTATACACATAGAGAAAGTTCACCTGAAACCAAGGTCACAAATTGATGATCTTATGATAATTTTCTTAACTTCTTTAAATAAAGATGCTTTTCATTTCCTTGACGTCACTTTCAGACGTCGTTTTCCTCGTTGTGAAAGTAGCCTCCCCTTCCAGCAATATTTGTCCAAAACTTGACGAAAAGTTTGCGCGGGGGAGAGTCGCGGTTTGGCCTCAACGAGGCAGTGACGTATCATTTTGCCTTTGAAAGGTTGGAGATATTTGCTACTCGAAGGCGTGGAACGTAGGATGGTTTGGATTTGGTAAAGGTAAAAGGAAAAATGTTGCTAGTTTTATGAGCTTATTTACGGTTTTATTAGAAAAAAAAAGTAAACAAGCTTTTTTGGGAATCCCATTTATAATGTTATCGAGTTTTTCTAATTGTTAAAACTGCATAGTGTAATCTGCATGTATAAAAAATTAATAATGTGGTTCAATAATATGATAATTAATAGGACTAATTATTTTTATGTTATTCAATAATTTTAAAACCATTACCTATTCGTTCAGTGTTTGAAATTTTTCGATAAAATTGAAAATATTTTCTTCAAAGTAAACATTTTTCCTTTATTTTAGTATCTGTAATAAATTTATATATATTTTTTTTATTACGACCTGCTTCCAATAATAAGTTTTGTTTCTTCTAAAAATGAAGTAAAAAGGATATAATAATTTTTTTAAAATTCGATTACGACGTATGACATGACTTTAAAAACAATGGAGCATGAAGAATTTCCGATTGCATAGTTATATATTCATTAAATTCTAATTTTGACAATTCGGTGTTTCATGAAGGCGCCATTTGCAGGTGCATGCATTTAAAACACTAAAATTTATATATTCTTTAAAAGTTTTTAATTACATAGTTTACTCCATTATCGTTGGTCTTTTATATTGTTTTAGATCCCTATAGGTTGAAATGTATGGCCTGCCTGTGACGAAGAATTAAGTACCGGTATATATTCGTTAAAATATTATCCATATTTTTTTATATTGCGCGTATTGGCTTAATGAGACGCTCTTCTTATCTTATCTTATCTATACAGACGCTCCTTCTATGCAGAAGATAGTTGCGTCCACAGACCATGACAGATGATCTGTTGGCAAGTGATGCAGCATTCACAGGCCACGGCTTTGTGGGTTCCACGCATTACCCAGCCGCCTAACTACGTGTAGTGTTAGGTACCCATTCAGAGCGGGGTGACTCAGGGACGCCCTAGGCCCCGGGAACAAACCCTTGCCTTCACACGGATTCGAACCCATGACCATCGGTACGACAGTCCAGTGCGCTGCCACTCGACCACCGCGTCCCCACTAATATAAAATGAACGCATGTCAATAATTGATGACTTGATATATTCCATTTTCCTTCACATCGTGGAATATAGTTTGAGTGAAACCTTCATAAACTCTTAGTCTCTTAGTAATGTCTTTCTATGGCGAACTGTTCTGCATTATTTCACGTTTTTAAGGGAAGTAAAACCTAACAAAGTGTTAGTGAAGGAATCAAAGTTATCTCTCCTGTTTTTAGACCGGTCTTGCTGCTGTAATAAAGACGTGAAACGGGAACTGTGACAATGGTTAAGTCTTAGTAACTTAAGAAACAGCAGAATACTGTTGACTTTCATAAAACAGCTGAATTTTAGCTTCAAGTTGTTGTGTTTTTTTTTAGTTTTTTTAAATGAAAAATAAACAATCTTATTTGAAGAAAATAAAAGTCAATGCAAAATGAAATTGCTTTCCTGTAAGGCACAGTTTAGTCGTTTCCAAGTTACCAGGTGTAAATTTTTCAAGCGATATTAAAATACTAATAAAATTATTGTTTATTGATTTAAATTTGAGACACGTTAAGATTCGGTTGATTCATTCACTATCCATTTATTTATCCACAGTTTTATTTATTAAGGTCCCATCCATAAATGCTACACAAAAAAATATCAAAATTCTTACTCCCCACAACCCCAAACTGAGGTTTGCTTTTAAAGTGTGAGCTACGGTGTCCTTAGGAACTTACTCATCTTTAAAAGTGCTATGCGAAACAATGTTCTTCATTTTGTTTGATTTTGAGACAGATGACACAGAGTTACAAACCAAACAACATCTCACACGATTGATACGGGACTGCACAAGTCAGGACAAATTACGAACCGTTTGGGTAATAATTTGACATGGGGCCCCATGGCTAAACAAAATAATTACGTTACAAAAAATACTCCACAAAAATTTTCAAACAATAACTGGAAAAAAATATGCGCTTAATCTGATAAATCAACAACCCTTCTCCCCATCACCAAATCTGTCAACATTTAACTTGGTGTTAGTGTTACTGTGGCGGCCATGGCCTGGAAAACTGCGAGCACATGTCCAGTATCACGTACAATCTGAGAGTAAGATTCCAGTAATGCTGAAGGCGGAGTCGATGTCCCTTGTATCAAGACCCAAGTCTCTAGCAGCTCTCTTCACACCACACGCTCCATCTTGGAAGTCTGTCTCCTTGTTGGGATTTTAAAATTAAAAAATTAAATTAAAAAATTAGAAAAAACTAGAATAAAAACACGATTTGACTAGCACACATTGAGTTTATTAGTGGCAGAAATAACGTGAGAAAAGACTGGGACACACAGAGTTAATAAAAAATAAGGTTAAAAATTATATAAAGATAGATATTTGAGAGAGATATAAAAAGAGATTGGGAGAGGAAGAGGGTAAAGAGAGAGAGAGAGAGAGAGAGAGAGAGAGAGAGAGAGAGAGAGAGAGAGAGAGAGAGAGAGAGAGAGAGAGAGAGAGAGAGAGAGAGAGAGAGAGAGAGAGAGAGAGAGAGAGAGAGAGAGAGAGACGGAGAGATAGAGAAAATTATAGGAATTAAATTTTAAAAATATTGTTTTAAACATGTAATGCAAGCAGAAGATGTAGTGAGAAAAGTGTATAGCAAGAATGAAAAGGAGAAATGTAAATATAGAGGACGAGAGGAAAATAGAGAGAATGGTGAATCCGAAAGACCTTTCACTAGAGAGAGGTGAAAAGCAAAAGAAATCAAATTTTAGAGTGATGGAGAACGACTGACTTAAATATATGCAAAAGAGACACGAGAAGAAGTAAAAGTGAAACAAACGAGTACTGACTTCTTGCCAGTAGAGACGGTTAGCGAGAAGGAATGATCTGAAGGCGTCCTCGTGTGACAAGTAGTAACGTTGCACCAGCAAGAAGTAGACATGGTTGAATATGCCAGCAGCTTGGAATCTGTTGACAAAGAAATGGTAGCAAATATCAATATCAACATGGTGTGGGTAAAAATGTTGCTTGGACTACACATTACTTGAAGTACAGTACATTGATGCATCCAATGAACTTACTTCACATCGTGTCTGTCTGGCGCTTACGCAAAGGGAAACAACCGGCTGAATAAAGTCGTTTCCGGTGCTTTTAATTACATCTTATTTAATACTAGTAACAAAGCCCGCCCAAGGAAGGGAATAAGTGTAGGGTGACCTGTGAAGTTCATGGACGCTATGTTTTGGTAGTTGTTATGCTGAAGCATTTGCAGGACATTGTCGTCGCAGGGCAAGGGATGTGGACAACAACAACAACAAAAACAACAAAAACAGCAAAACAACAACAAAACAACAACAGCAACAACAACAACAAAACAAAAACAACAAAACAACAACAACAAAACAACAACTACAACAACAACAGCAAAACAACAACAACAAAACAACAACAAAACAACAACAACAAAACAACAACAAAACAAAAACAACAAAACAACAACAAAAAAACAACTACAACAACAACAGCAACAACAACAGCAACAACAACAACAACAACAACAACAAAAACAACAACAACAGCAACAACAGCAACAACAACAAAAACAAAACAACAACAACAACAAAACAAAAACCACAACAACAGCAAAACAACAACTACAACAAAAACAACAACAACAGCAACAAAAACAAAACCAAAGCAACAACAACAAAACGACAACAATAACAACAACCACAAAAAATTTTAAAAAATAATAAAAAAATAAAAAAATAAAAATAAAAAACCAACAACAATAACAGCAACAAAAAACAAACAACACTTAAAACTCTTGCCACTACCCCCCAGGACCATCAAGGAAAAAGCATTTAACAGAATTGTCATTGGAATAGGCGGCAGGCATAGTGGGAACAACATAATGAATTATGACAAAAAAACTGCACCAAAAATAACTCGTTTTGAACCTCCGCGTAATATGTAAATTTTTCTCCGCTAGTGATTGGCTGCAGGAGTCATATGTGTTTGAGGGACCAATCGCTATAGAAGACGGGACAGAAAGGACAGAAACTTGCCTTTTATTATATAGGAAGGATACTAAATACTAATATAAAAAAGTGATAAATTCTGCAACAATGCTGTATGTTCAATATATTCACTGGTGTCCCGTCTAACTTTTCTAGAGTGCCTTTTTTATAGTCTTTAAGAGAATTATAATTTGCCATTAATTTCAGAAAATGTATCTTAAAGTTAGGAAGACAAGCATCTTTGTTTAGTTATCGCCGGTGAAAGTAGTATAACTAACGTATATTGCATAGCAACAAAGCTTTAAATTTAGAAAACCAGTCAACAGAAATCCTCATGAGTCAATGATATGAATGTTGCGGGTTCTATATTCTAAATTTAAATCAGTCAACTATTTTTTTTACTCTACTAAGTGTTATGGTTAAGCCACCCCCCCTGGCCCCACGACCCCACCCCGACATAAGCACACTAAATACTTGGAAATCTAAATTATAAGTTGTTGTTTTTTTAATTTAAACATATTTTTTTTATTTGATACCGTCATATTTCCATTGACACCAACTTACGGACTCGAAGCCTCGTCAAAGTCATTGACACTTTTGACGCTCCAGTTGTCACGTGTCGGGTCGTCGAAGTAACGAATGGCCAGATTGCTTTGTTTGACAATGTTGGCGCCAAACTCCCAGTTGTCGTCCGGAACTTAAAAATAACAAAAACGTGATTATGTGTCTACACTTTAAAATCGTTGACGAATTAATTAAGTTGTAGCCAAAAAATCGTAATAGATCACTAAACTTCAACAAATAATCTTACTATCATTTATCAAAAGTAGCATTAGCCTCTGATGATTCTAAATAAAAAAAAAGATTTTTAAAAAAAATTTTAAACAAAAAAAAGGGAAAGATGAGGTTAATAGTCAATATACACATTTCAAAGATTCCAGAAAGTTTGTTTGAGAAGCCTCGCTCACCGATTCCGAGGTATGATCCCAGCGCTCTTCCACATATGTCCGAGAACGATTCGTCCATGGCCAGTGATTCCGTCTCGAAGACGAGGGTACCCCAGTCAGCAGACAGTGTGTGACCCAACTGTAGGGCAGAGTAATAAGGCTATTTTAAGACTCAAGGGCAGACTTTCAAAATGACACAGAGTTGTTGGATTTTGTTCCTTTTGGTTTTTTGTCCTTGTTTAATGGAGGCATGAAGTAATTAGAAACAGTGTTAAAAAAAATAACTCTAAATAAAATCCTAATGATATGTAAGCGATAGTTAGTAAACTATATTTTCAAACACTTGTTTTGAAAAGATCATAAGTTGTGAGACTGAATGGAAATAAACAATGCTGAAAATTAAACAGTTTAAAAAAATTTTTAAAAACAAAAATGCATAGAGTCGTCTACAGATCATTTAATTCTCCTAGATTATACCTCATGTCCTATTATCTCGTGAGAGACGAGTGGGAAGAGGAGATCAGATCCGTCCCCGATGTAGATGCTGGCTCCGTCGTAGAATGCCCTGTCGACATTCAGACCGGTGTGGACATAGATTTTAATAGGTTTAACTCTTGTGTTCTCCCCGCTGCCCCAGTCCTGTAGGGACAAGTGTTAATATCACTTTTTACACGAGCACGCAACTGAAATTTTGGAAAATGGCTTATCTAAAAATACTATACTATACTGTAAAGTTTTTTTAAGGCAAGATCCCAATGTTTATACAACGTCAAGGAGAAAGGCTCATTCCTCTAGGTAGTGATGGCGAACCTATGCCACGCGCGCCACAGACGGCACGCAGAGCCTCATCAGTCAGCACGCAACTAAAATATTTCCTTAATCAGACCACTTTGCTGGCACTTCATGTTGGGTACTTTGCTATATGTAAGTAGTTTTTAATTGAATTTTGGGCACGCTGGCCCAAAAAGGTTCGCCATCACTGTTCTAGGTAGTGAGCGAGAAACTCTGCTTAATATGTGCTCAACAGGATTTTTTTTTAAAGAAAAGAAATGCCATTTAATTGACATTTTTATTGATAACAAGATTAGAGTTAAATGCACCCATCGACTTGAATTGGGGTGAATTTTTCGTTAGGGCTTTTTAAAAAGGTTCCCAAATAATAGATATGTGCCTAAAAATTACCAATTTCTTTTTTATTAACTTACTAGTAGACCCGTCGTGCGTTGCAACGATCAAAGTAAAAAGGAATAAATTTAAAGAAACCAATGAGTGGTATGTTTAAAAATAATTCTGAAGAAATCTTCGTGGAAGTGTGAAAAAAAAATCCAAGTTTCATAGCAAACGGATAAATAAATAAATAATTAAATAGCATACAAAAGAAGAAACGATATTAAGGGCCCCGGTCCCAAAATGAGTGATATTATAGTTTTTTTATTGCCATTTTACTCATTTCTTAAACGTTTAAGATTTTATTCACTATTCAGTCATTAACAATCTTGAAAAATAATTACACATGTATCCATTATTATACAAATTGAAATTAACAGGTGTTTTGAACTTTATATCTTGCCCAGAATGGGCCCTGGGGCCCTTAATGTTGTTTTTATCTATTGTACTCAATATATATTCCTCAATATCGTGTAAAATTGAATAGGGAATACAATTATTAAAGTTCAGTAAAAAGACTTTTTCGAAGGAATGGAAATTAAGAGTTCAGTGCCCTATAGTAATATAGGCTCTTAAGTTTTTATATTCTAAGTTTTGTCAAAATCCAGTTTTTTTTCTCAATATCTAACTCTTAAACTACTTTTTATATACCTACAATAGGGGGAAAATAGCATTAAGGGGCCCTGGCCCATTCGGTGCAAGAGGTCAATTTCAACAAACCTGTTCATTTTAGTTCATTTTTGTGTGGCTATATTTCTCAAGCTCTTTAAAAAGTAAATAGGAAAAATATCTTAAACAATACGAACAAAAGATATTTGGGGCCCCGGCCACGAAGATATTGGCATTAGAAGTGCAGGGTCTATAGTATTTTAATATAGGCTACCAAGTTTTTGTGTGCAAAGTTTGGTGAAGATCTATTCATTTACTAAGTAGCTAACGTAGAAACTATTTTTATATAGCTCATATAAGATAAAAACGACATTAAGGGTCGCAGGGCCCATTCTGGGCAAGATATAAAGTTCAAAACATCTGTTCATTTCAATTAGTATAATAATTGATACATGTGTCATAATTTGTCAAGATTGTTAATGACTGAATGGTGAATAAAATCTTAAACGTTTAAAAAATGTGAATTTTTGGGCCCCCAGCCCCAAAGGAATGAATATTAGCAGTTTAGTGCCCTATAGTATTTTAATATTGGCTATCAAGTTGTCATATACACATTTTGGTTAAGATCCAATAATTTACACAGTAGCTAAAGCTTAAACTAATTTTTATATAGCTCGTATAAGCAAAACATGACGATATGGGCCCCCGGCGCCCCATGAGTGTTAAATTTTGAAAAAGTGATAGTTACCATCCCGGGAGCATACTCAACAGTCTTGAAAAGTTTCATGACGATCGGGTGAATGGTTTAGACAGCTATAAAGGACATTCATACACACACAAACATATTTAAATATAATATATATATATATAAGTATATATATATATATACTTGAAAAATACCCGCACTTTGTAGCGGGAGTGTGCTGACCCTTTATCCAAGTATTAGGTGATGGTTATTACAATTTTTATTTGCCAAGTTAAATTTCAGATTCAACTATTTAGTTAAAATCTTATGAGAAACAGAGATATGCCATTTTACCGCGTGAGTTGTTTTCACTTAATGCAGTGCCTTTTAACATAACCTTACTATTCAAAAGATATGACTTATTAAATAATGATTCTTGCCGACCATAATAACTAAATTTACAATTTCATTCCCACTTGTACAAAATTAACATAACTTATATGTTTTCCGAAAGAGCTCTAACACCCTTCGTCACTCAAAAATTTAATATATAATTACGAAACTGCATCGTATCACAATTGTAAGTTATATAATATTTGTAAAAACGTCTATGAGATAAAGAACATGTGGCACTATCCCTTTAAAAGGCAAAAGCTAATTGACTCATAGCGCAAATAAACAAAATTATAAATGTACTTTCTAAAATACTATTTTTTTTAAAAAACGGTCGTATTAAAATGATAAAAAAAATGTGCACACCATATTTAGACATATAGAAAGCTGGCCGAATAAAATAAAGTCTTGTTATAAAGTAAATGTACTGGACCAAAATAACTCTTCATTTTGACGTATTCATAATTGTCTAAACATGGAAATAATATTTAACATTTTTATGGCTCTATATTTTGCGATTTATATTTACGGTTTATAAGCAATGTGTATAATTTCAAAAAGGAATCTTTTTTTTTGTTCCCTATTTCGGATAAGGCATCATATTTTGTAAATTATATTCAATGCACACACACACACCAGATTTTATATCTGAAAAATGAAATACATTTTTAAAAAAAAGATTCAACCGTCTGTTAATAAGCGCATCTTAAAAATGATTAAAAGGCAATTTTAGAAATGGCCTATGCTATTCTGAATACAAAGGAATGAACATAAAAACATATTCAATTCGCAATTCATATTAATTAAGCGTTTTCAGGATCACTTCATTAAATTTAGTCAACTTTTGTTAATACGTTCGGTAGCGAAAGTTTATAATGTATAGTGTATATAAAGCTTAAGTAAACAGTTTTAAAGTGTACGTTTATTTGACATAAGCCATCACTTTCAACATAAAATAAACTCGCTACATCTATGGTTTTTAATTAAATGTCGAGTTATGAATTAAATTTTTTTAAATCCCAATTTTATTCATTGCATGTAAAATATTAATACAATGCATCGTGAAAATAATTGAAATAAAATAATTTAAGCGCATATGTAATATATAAAGCTCAGTTGATATTTTTATGTTTGTTTGTTTGTATCCATTTAAAAAAGGCCACTGCTTTGTTGACATTTTTCCAAAAGATCTCTGCCACTGTCGTCACTAAAAAAGCTCTTATACATTTACGACACTGCAATGTAACACAATTGTAATTAATACAATATTTGCAACAGCGTCTATGAGATAAAGATAATAACGATAAATTTAAAAAATTAGGCTATATTCCTAATTTTACAACAACAATTTTATGTTAAAAATGCATGTGAAACCATCACAATAATCGATTTTAAAAATGGCCTATGTTAATCCATCATCAAAGGAATGAACATAACATATTCAATTCGCAATACAAAATAATTAAGCGTTTTCAGGATCACTTTATTTAGTTTAATCTACTTATGTTAATAAGTCCGGTAGCCTAAGTTTAAATAGTATAAGTGTATAGGTTATGTAAAAGACAACAGCTTATGTAAAAGACAAACAAAATATAAATGTTATATTAATAGGACACAGTGCAGTGGTGTCACTAGGGGGGGGGCGGGGGGCGGGGCGGGCCGCCCCGGTTGACACCCATCAGGGGGTGACACCCGAGCCTAAAATTTTACTGTGTACGATTTTATTTCAGAAAACAAAAGATGACAATTTTTTTAATCTAGAAAAATATTAAGAAATACAATGAAATACGTTAAACGCGAAAATTCTTATTAAAAAAATATCAGTTAACTTGCAATAATAAAACAGTCCCAACACACGAACAACATTAAAACAGATTAGGAAAAAAAGAAAAGAAATAGTCACAGCAGAGAGATCTTTAAAAAAAGGCTGGAATGAAAGAGGCAGTTTCTTCTGTTTTAAAAGTTATAAAGCCATTTAGGCTTGGACACACCGACAGCATGAACGAATACCACCTCACGACTCCGTCCACTCCAAGAAAAAAAATATCAAAAGATGGGTTTTCTTTGTTGATGTTTTTCTTGAGGAAAATTGTGATTTCAATGTCTTTGAGTTAATAATTTTATATATATATTTATTAAAGGCGTGAAAGCATAGATATGCATGTTTATATACAGGTAGTCCTCCGGTTACGACGGTCCCATCCAGACTTACGCTGTTTAGTGCTTACGAACGCGCCCCCGTAAAGAATAGAATTACGCGTTACTCCGTATTTAAAAAAAATAAATCATGAGGTAACGAATTCTTTTCTCTATTTGAAATAACAAAAATTATTGAAAAATATGCATGATTATTATTTCAACCTACAACTTTCATTTTCGAATTTTTCAAATGGCGAAGTTTTCAATCAAGTCAATAAAGCTGAGTAAACTTATAAGTTCCTTTTCAAGGCTCAATAGAGAGAACATATTCAGCCTTTTTCGTCCCATGCAAATTCTAACTCATTATATATTCTTTTCAACTTTGAAAAGGATCGCTCTCAGCTGCAGTTTGATGTCATCATTGAAAGATAGATGCGAAGTGCGATGTGTACATTTGTAAAGGACTTTGTGAAATATAGCTCATTCAAACGCAGCAAATTTTGTAGCTCTGTGCAAGTTTTTTTAGTTTCGCTTTGTGCTAATTCCTGTTCCTTACTCTGAGCCTGGGGCTGGACAATAACTTTTTTAAGAGTTCTGAAAATTGGACTAATTCTGAAGGTAAGCAGTCTTCGAAATCACTCATGAACCTACATGTGGAAGAAAAACAGAAGCCCCGAGCCTAGTGCTCTTTATGGGTCTTCCCGGAAGATCCCCTTAGCCATCTGGCCACCAAAGGGACGTAACAGCTGAGGACCGAAAAGTGTACGCTTCTGAAGCGGCCACCTGGGCATCCAGGACATACAGTAGAAGATGCCTCCCACTAAGTTGCCCTCAAAAGGAGGTGGTGGAATTTCCTACTACGACCCGCTACCACTTTGGCGCCATCCCGGCAAAGCACACGGGTCTCCATGGTTAGGACCGCCGCAGACCGGGGGATCATAAAAGACCTACCTAGGGTGCAACCCCCACTGGAAGGTTTCCTCAGAGCTGGCGTCCAATGCGTTCTTTGTGGCACTTTTGGCTAATCCGTACTGGCGCTCCTGGCCCTAAACCGGAAGCGCTCGATGGCGTTGCTAGTAAATAGAGGGGGACGAAACGGTTGCTTCGGATTTACCCGACCCCTTCTTCGAAATCACTTGAATGTTCTTCCATTAACTTGGCTGCTGCCCATCGGGTGGCGAAAGTGCTGAGCTCAGTTAGGTTTGTAAGAAAGCCAAATCTCTCATGGATGTATTTATATGCACCTAACCAATGTTGTAGGGCTTAAGAAAGTTTGTCAATGATTACCAGAAATACCTCAATCTTGAATTTTTTCTTCAGGAGAATACTGTTTTGTTGATGTCCCTTTATCAAACTGACGCTTTCTTTTTTGATTGATAGTACTGAAGATTGTTTACACTGTTTTTACCACGGACTTTTCCTTTCCTTTGTCTTCATAAGAATAAAATTAAGAATGCTATTTTTTAACAAACTCAATGAGAGACTTCCTTTCTAAAATTGTTTCCCAAATTTCAAGTAAAATAGCGACTTCCAGTTGTTCAATTTCCTTTAGACATCCTTCTTCTTCAAGTCGGCAGTCACGTGGCTGATTTTCATTCGTTGCTAATTCTTCCAGTGCTGCGATATTCTCATGGTATGAGCTATTAACAGACCTTACAGCATAATGTCAGGCTGACCATCTTGTGTCAGACAAGGCTTTGTTAGCATGTATCAATTTCATATGTTTTTGAAGTACCTGTCAACGATGAGTAGATGCAACAAGTCGGGTATAAAGATTTTGCAGAAGACAAAAACATCTGACCGCAGTAGCACAACCTGCTGCTCTTTTCCCAACTAAATTAAAGGAATGAGCTGTGCACGGCACATAATGAGCTACAATGCACTTCTCACGAAGAATAGCCTGGTTTCCGTTATACTTCCTACTCATTTGCAGCATTGCCGTATGACTGTCCAAGGCATTTTCAGGGATTCGTACAAACATAATGGCCTGCATCTTTATTATACACTATAATTCATAAAAAGTTTGGGGGCCCTTAAATTATTAGGGGCTTTAGGCTTTAGCCCGTTCAGCAACCCCCCTTTTAATCCGCCATAGCCCCCCCCCCTATGAGTCCACGCATCTGTGACGATGTGGTACGAGGAGCGGGGTGTTTAAGAAATGTGACGTCACATCAAAAACGCGAAACTTTAAATAAAAGTTCCACTTAAATATTTGATTGTTTACCATTTATTTAATTACGTTTTCAATGACTTCACGCGTGTTACGATATTACAGTGCAGACTTACCCTAAATACATATTTAAATGAGAAAAAAAAATTTGCAACATGCTAATTTTTATTGAGAAAATACAGCTAGGGGGAGGGGTGTCAAAGCTTTGTGACGTCATATCGTAAAAAGGGACGGGGTCTAAGTTTTTGTGACAAAGTATGACGCTGGGGGAGGGTGGGGTAAAAATCGGCAACCTCGCGTGACGTCATTTATGGACGGCCCCTTAAGTCGTGAAGGGGTGACACCATGAGCTACCGCCCCGGGTGACACCAACCCTAGTGACGCCTCTGGGACACAGCTAAATTTAAGATGCGTACACGAAAATGTGCGCACAGTAATCAGGCGATAAAAGATTTTAAAACGTGCACCGCTAAAATTGAAGCCTTGAAAAAAATACTGACACAATTATTACATAAATAGGTTTTTCATTAAATGTCGAGTTATGGAACAGAAAATAATTAAAACAAATTCGCAATTAAATTTAAACGTGTAAACAATTAAATCTAATGCATCGTGTGGCAGTTGTAATTAAATATGTTTACGTATCTATCTAATATATAGAAAGTAACAGTAAAGAAAATGACAATTCTTTGTACTACACAGCTCAAATTATGAAGCGTACACGAACATGTTCGCACCGTAATTAGGCATTATAATATTTTTTTCAAATGCGCACGGCTGAAAATAAAGTATTGGCATTGGGGAAAAAAAACGTCACCAAAAGTAACTCGCTTTGAACGGCATTTGAACGTCCGCGTTTTTTATTCTTTGTCTCTGCATTTTCTGATTATTTAATTTACGGCATTCGGGCAAAAGGGACAATTACAAAAACTAACTTAAAACCACCTTCAGGGTAAAAGGAACCGTCCTGCCAAATTTGGTCCCCGTCCGTCATTTGGTTTTTCCGTGATTGTCTAACAGAAAGTCGAAAAGTGAAACATACAAACATACAAACACCAACTGAGCTTTATATATTAGATTTGCTTCTTAGAGAATCAAAACTATTGACGTAGATCACGCAAAAATATAGTTTGCGATTCATAAAGTAGTGATGATATATAATATTTTGATATCATAATTTGCATTGGATAGATGGGAGATTAATTCGATGGTTTTTAACGCAATTTCCCTTGGAAAAATTGCGTTTATAGATTCGAAATGTCTGTAACGCTTGCACATGCAACTCCTCCTGAACGATACCAGATAGAGGGTTCGGGTCTTTGCATATATGCTAAGGAGGTCCCAAGGATGTGCAACGGCCAAAAAAATACCGAAAACGTTTACTGGATTTCCTGGAAAATCATGAGTATTTTGTCAATTTCTCGCCAACCATAACATCTATGGGGTTAGAACAAACGTCAAACAATAGCTAATAATATTTAGAACAATGTTGGAGAAGGAATTTTTTTAAAAAATCAGAATTTGTTCGACTCCCGTAATTTTAGAAGCAATTTTTTAAAGCAATTGTTTTGTTTAGTTTCAGAATTATTAATTTAAATCGACTTTTATTGTAATCTAGAACGATTTCCCTTGATAAAAATTATAAATTCCTTGTTGGAAATTGCGTTTAAACGCTCATTCGAGTTTTTATTTCTTGTTTGTTTTTCTCTTCATTTAAACAAATGTTATTCTTTTCATAATTTCATAAGATAACGGTTAATGACAAGTTTCAGTAGCTAACGGTTACATAAAAGTTTCAGTAGCTAACGGTTACATAAAAGTTTCAGTAGCTAACGGTTAATGACAAGTTTCAGTAGCTAACGGTTACATAAAAGTTTCAGTAGCTAACGGTTACATAAAAGTTTCAGTAGCTAACGGTTACATAAAAGTTTCAGTAGCTAACGGTTACATAAAAGTTTCAGTAGCTAACGGTTACATAAAAGTTTCAGTAGCTAACGGTTACATAAAAGTTTCAGTAGCTAACGGTTACATAAAAGTTTCAGTAGCTAACGGTTACATAAAAGTTTCAGTAGCTAACGGTTACATAAAAGTTTCAGTAGCTAACGGTTACATAAAAGTTTCAGTAGCTAACGGTTACATAAAAGTTTCAGTAGCTAACGGTTACATAAAAGTTTCAGTAGCTAACGGTTACATAAAAGTTTCAGTAGCTAACGGTTACATAAAAGTTTCAGTAGCTAACGGTTACATAAAAGTTTCAGTAGCTAACGGTTACATAAAAGTTTCAGTAGCTAACGGTTACATAAAAACGTAAGTAGCTAATGGTCATTAGGAAGTTTCAGTAGCCATTGGTTACATAAACATATTCAAACAATCCGTCACCACGTACGTTCAGCATGTCGTAGAACTTCTGGGTGTAATGGTAGGCGTCCGCTGCGGGGGAGGAGCCCCCGTTGATCCCATCGTTCAGGCCGTCCTCACATCTAAAGGTCACGACCTACAGCGAAGATAAGAACGTGTATGAATTGTATTAATAAATGGCCGCCTCCATGGAAACGGATAATGTTAACCCAGGAACAGCGACTCTGGCAGTCATAATTTACGAAACTGCTTGTTTTAAAAAAATGTTTTTATTGTTATTGTTTTCTATTAATCATAACAATTTTTTATTTTTCTATTACATTTTCATTTTTTAAAATCCACAAAATGTACGTCCCTCTAAATAAATTTTATAACTAAATAAGAGTTCACTACCTTGGCCTGAGAAATGTCATATTGACCGTCCAGAGACTTGACGATGATCCTGCTGTTGTTCAGAGAACATGTTTTTCCGTCCACCGCCACATTCAGGCACACCTACTCCGGGAAGAGAATAAATATGTAGGATACATTATGGGTAATAGTGGACATGAAAAATAGGCCAATTTTGCTTTAGATAAAGGTAACTAAGGCGTTGCTAGGGTGTCACGGCACTATGGTGCTATGGCACTATTCTCGTAGATGCTGACGCGACAACAACACTTCAGGAGACAGAGGGTAGATCCCACAGCGCCTTTAATTCTTAATAGGACCCAAGCCTAAGATTACAGGGTGAAGCGAGTAAGACAGCATACAAGCAAGTTATGATAAAGGGAGACTTCTGGGTGGTTTTTGACTTAAAATTGGTATATTCGTGGGCAGTATATTAGTGGGGACTGGGGACTGAGACATTCATACATGGTATTGTGTTGGACGTGACAGATACATGGTATTGTGTTGAACGTGACAGCAGTTACAGGGTATTGTGTTGGACGTGACAACAGGTACATGGTATTGTGTTGGACGTGGCAGACACATGGTATTGTGTTTGATGACGTGACATCAGGTACATGGTATTGTGTTGGACGTGACAGCAGGTACATGGTATTGTGTTGGACTTGACAGCAGGTACATGGTATTGTGTTGGACGTGACAGCAGGTACATGGTATTGTGTTGGACGTGACAGCAGGTACATGGTATTGTGTTGGACGTGACAGCAGGTACGTGGTATTGTGTTGGACGTGACAGCAGGTACATGGCATTGTGTTGGACGTGACAGAAGGTACATGGCATTGTGTTGGACGTGACAGCAGTTACATGTTAGGCATGACAGATACGTGGTATTGTGTTGAACGCACAGGAAATCAAAATTCTTTGTAAACGTGTCACTGGCTTTTCTGTGCTGGGTGGGGCTGGTGAATATGGAGGCACAAGTCCTTACAACTCATTTATATAAAAACATTCCAGCTTTCCAATATCAATGCATGTATAAAATAAAGAGTGTATGTTGATATTAAAAGAAATTATTTTGTTACCTCTCCTCTGGACGGACCGTAAAACGGTTTGCGAAATTTCTGGTTGCCTCCCTGGATGCTAGGACAGTTTTTTTCTGTTTTGAACTAATCGTTACAAGAAAATTGAGACGGTTTTTAAGCAAAATCACTAACTAGATCTGAATTATATAAATATAAATAAGTACAACGGTAGGCCATGTGATATTACTTTATAATTAAAATGTCGCACTTTCGTTGTTATTTGTTCCCTTGAAATTCCCTACTTAGTCATAGTTGGAAAAATTATGAATTTTAAATTTATTTTTAATTCTTCAGGTTTTAAAAAGTAAGTTAAATACAGTCAAACAAGGTAATATATATTTAAGCAAATAATAGGTTATTATAACACCGAATAGGTTAAACGTTAAATCAAGTTTTTGTGATTGGCACTTGCCCCAAACATTAGAAACAAAAAAAAACACAACCTACGACATCTCTGACTTGGAAGCTACCATCAATTATTGCTAGAGTCTTGGCGTCATACAGAACCCTTGGCCAGCGGTTGTAGGACGCTGGAACGAGAGGGTTCTCATGTTGTACCGAGAGGGACCAAAAAAATACATACAGATATATTGCACTTTTATGGACTAGAAATGACCTCCATACAAATTTTGAATGTAATTTACAATAAGTACTATTTAGATATTAACGTAAATTATTAACGTCCATTCAATAGCACAATAATTACAGTATGTTATTGAAGGGACAGGTGTTTAATTACATTATTTTAAGCATATAGTTTAATATTTTTGGAAATAAATATTAGAATGTATTCTTTTGTGGCCAATGTCATGTTATTAGGCGCCGTCCATAAATGACGACACGCGCCTAACGGGGAAAAGGGGGGAGGGTCATGGGTCACGCATTTGTGACGATGTATGACAAGGGGGAAAGGGTGTTTAAGAAATGTGACGTAACATCAAGACGCACAACTTTAAATAAATGTTCCACTTCAATATTTGATTGCTTTCAATTTATTTAATGACGTTTTCAATAGCTTCATACGTGTGACAGTATAGAGTGCATACTTGCACTGAATACATATTTAAAATCCAAAAAAGTAATTTGCAACATGCTAATTTTCCATTAGAAAATACATGTTTTAGGGGCGGGGGAGAATCAAAGCTTTGTGACGTAATATTGGAGGGGGTGTCTAAGTTTTTGTGACGAATTGTGACGAGGGGGAGGGGGGTTAAAATTGGTCAAAATTGCGTGACGTCATTTATGGACGGCCCCTTTGTATACATGAATTAAATTGATGAATTTAAATATAGAGCCATTTTAAATAATGAGCTCCTTTTTGTTGTTGTTAATTATTTTAAATATAGAGCCATTTTAAATAATGAGCTCCTTTTTGTTGTTGTTAATTATTTTAAATATAGAGCCATTTTAAATAATGAGCTCCTTTTTGTTGTTGTTAATTATTTTAAATATAGAACCATTTTAAATAATGAGCTCCTTTTTGTTGTTGTTAATTATTTTAAATATAGAGCCATTTTAAATAATGAGCTCCTTTTTGTTGTTGTTAATTATTTTAAATATAGAACCATTTTAAATAATGAGCTCCTTTTTGTTGTTGTTAATTATTTTAAATATAGAACCATTTTAAATAATGAGCTCCTTTTTGTTGTTGTTAATTATTTTAAATATAGAATCATTTTAAATAATGAGCTCCTTTTTGTTGTTGTTAATTATTTTAAATATAGAACCATTTTAAATAATGAGCTCCTTTTTGTTGTTGTTAATTATTTTAAATATAGAACCATTTTAAATAATGAGCTCCTTTTTGTTGTTGTTAATTATTTTAAATATAGAACCATTTTAAATAATGAGCTCCTTTTTGTTGTTGTTAATTATTTTAAATATAGAACCATTTTAAATAATGAGCTCCTTTTTGTTGTTGTTAATTATTTTAAATATAGAACCATTTTAAATAATGAGCTCCTTTTTGTTGTTGTTAATTATTTTAAATATAGAACCATTTTAAATAATGAGCTCCTTTTTGTTGTTGTTAATTATTTTAAATATAGAACCATTTTAAATAATGAGCTCCTTTTTGTTGTTGTTAATTATTTTAAATATAGAACCATTTTAAATAATGAGCTCCTTTTTGTTGTTGTTAATTATTTTAAATATAGAACCATTTTAAATAATGAGCTCCTTTTTGTTGTTGTTAATTATTTTAAATATAGAACCATTTTAAATAATGAGCTCCTTTTTGTTGTTGTTAATTATTTTAAATATAGAACCATTTTAAATAATGAGCTCCTTTTTGTTGTTGTTAATTATTTTAAATATAGAACCATTTTAAATAATGAGCTCCTTTTTGTTGTTGTTAATTATTTTAAATATAGAACCATTTTAAATAATGAGCTCCTTTTTGTTGTTGTTAATTATTTTAAATATAGAACCATTTTAAATAATGAGCTCCTTTTTGTTGTTGTTAATTATTTTAAATATAGAACCATTTTAAATAATGAGCTCCTTTTTGTTGTTGTTAATTATTTTAAATATAGAACCATTTTAAATAATGAGCTCCTTTTTTGTTGTTGTTAATTATTTTAAATATAGAACCATTTTAAATAATGAGCTCCTTTTTTGTTGTTGTTAATTATTTTAAATATAGAACCATTTTAAATAATGAGCTCCTTTTTGTTGTTGTTAATTATTTTAAATATAGAACCATTTTAAATAATGAGCTCCTTTTTGTTGTTAATTATTTTAAATATAGAACCATTTTAAATAATGAGCTCCTTTTTGTTGTTGTTAATTATTTTAAATATAGAACCATTTTAAATAATGAGCTCCTTTTTGTTGTTGTTAATTATTTTAAATATAGAACATACGGACTGTGTCAACAACTCCTTCGCAGAAGTAAACGACCTTGGCCTTGCCAGTAACTTTATTGACCTGAATCGCCTTCTTTACTTTAAAATGCCGAATGTCTTTAGGTCCAATGTTTCCTACGTCCTCACGTACATTTTTGATGTTCACATAGTGAGCTAAGGCCTGTTTCAGCTCACTGTTACTTTTCTGTAGATTACAAAGAAATCAAGTGATCATTGTTTTTGTTTATTTCTTTCATGCCAAGATTTCAAGAACTATGAATGTTTCGCTGTGCGTTTTTATGAATCTTCTTTTCTTTGTCAACAATGAGAAAACATTATAATCTGCATGCTAAAAAATAAACTGCCAAACAGTGGCGGCGTCTTATCTTCTTATCTTATCAATACAGACGCTCCTTCTATGCAGAAGATAGTTGCGTCCACAGACCATGACAGATGATCTGTTGGCAAGTGATGCAGCATTCACAGGCCACGGCTTTGTGGGTTCCACGCATTACCCAGCCGCCTTAGGTACCCATTCGGAGCGGGGTGACTCAGGGACGCCCTAGGCCCCGGGAACAAACCCTTGCCTTCACACGGATTCGAACCCGTGACCATCGGTACGACAGTCCAGTGCGCTGGCACTCGACCACCGCGACCACCACGTCGGTATGGGAACTGGCCTTGTCCTAAATTTACTGAACAAAATATGCAGTCAGTGCCCCTGTCCTATTTGTAAACCAAAGTACACGTTCCCTGAAGTTTCGGGTGTACTTTCCACAGAAGGACAATGACTTTTGGTTTTACTTTAGCCTCTTTCGGTGATGCTCATTCAGGTATTAGGTATTCGTTTCGTGGGGATGCTCTTTTTCTTTTGTTGCCAGGGATTCGCTCCAAGCTTCTTCTGCCGGCTGTGACTCCCATAAACACTGCTCTTGTCCAGACGGGCAGGACCTCAGTGAGGACCTTGCATTAAGTATGTAGGTATATTGTAAACTTATATAGCTAAGATATATTATAACGAGAGTTTTGGTGCATTGTGGTAAAAGGTATTCCTTGAGTATAGTAGAAAAACTGACCGATACTGATGTGTCTAAGTTCTGAATGGTTGGGACGTAGCCGGAAGCGGTTCCAGAGAACACTCCGGTTCCGTCTGTCGTGGCATGGAAGGTGAATGAGCGGACAGGTAAGCCATGATACAACAGAGCGAGGCGGTGTTTGGTCAAGCCCTCAGCTATAGGTGTGGAAAAAACTTTCTGGAAAAGTACAATTTATTCAAACAGATTAACTTTCATCAAGATTATAACACATGATTTTATGTATCATTACATTTATTTATCCAGTTATAATAATAACTATAACTACAAAAAAATTCAAATAATGATAATAAAATAAATACATCATATAGAATGGGACTGCAATAAAGCTTTTAAATAAAATACAAAATACACAAACAAATTGTGCAATGAAAACAATAATTTTGAGCTTTATTTTTAGACTGATACGACAGTAAACGTTTCGGCTAATGCCTTAATCGATAGAACATAAAATACATTCTTACAATACTTACATAAGTAATAAAAATAAAGCTCAAAATTATTGTTTTAATTGCACAATTTGTTTGTGTATTTTGTATTTTAATAAAATAAAAAATGGTAAGAATGAAAAGTGATTTGTTGAATGAGAAATATAAACTTGGTTTAAACTTTTAGCAATTTCTGGGAATTTTATTAATCTTATAGTCACGGCCCGATCGGTTGCTTTTATAGTCAAATCTTTTTATTTACGCTCAAATATAATCACTCACCCGGAGAGAGAAAGGTTTGAAAAGTTGCAAGACCCCACTAAGGGCCACCACTCCACGGATTTTCAGAGAAGGGTAAATCAAAGTATTGACGGTTCTCACACCTGGTGTACCGTTCATATATCGCGACTCAACATGGTCAGTTATGATGAAGACTGGTAGAAATAAGATAAAATAAAGATGTAGCCATTATACGCGGTTAAAAGTCAAGGACACTAATACAAAATTGAAAATTATTGTAAAAAAGCATTGTTCTAAATATCTCCACTATGATTCGCGGGGTCAAGCCTGAGACGAGAACTGGGGTGCAGTGGACCGACGGTCAGCAAGATTCGACTGTTGCATCGACACAAGGAAGATGTTTAAATACGAATTATGTGAAATGCTCAACGTACATTATTTATTTTAAACAATAATATTATAATAAAAAATTTCTTGACACTGGTAGTCATCTATTTTTATTTGTAGTAAATATGTCAGTCAAACGAATAATGATAGGTAAATGCTTAATCAATTTGTGTAGGGTTGTGTTTACCTAATAATATGATGACTTTCATGACTTGCTTGAGTCTGAGGAAATTAAGAAAATTTTATCAATTATAATTTTTTTTAAATATTAAATGTATTCGATTAAAATAAAAGCATCATCGTAAAAGAAACACGAGGACAAAAACCAGTCTGTATATAAAATGGATGGCCCTTGGCTTGAAACAAATGTTGAAGTTATTTAACAAATTATTACGTGACTTCTTTGTTTATAACAAATTATGGGACGCGGTGGTCGAGTGGCAGCGCACTGGACTGTCGTACCGATGGTCACGGGTTCGAATCCGTGTGAAGGCAAGGTTGTTCCCTAGGGCGTCCCTGAGTCACCCCGCTCCGAATGGGTACCTAACACTACATGTAGTTAGGCGGCTGGGTAATGCGTGGAACCCACAAAGCCGTGGCCTGTGAATGATGCATCACTTGCCAACAGATCATCTGTCATGGTCTGTGGACGCAACTATCTTTTGCATAGAAGGAGCGTCTGTATAGATAAGATAAGATAAATTCGAACTGCTGTTGTCATTCACTCGATTGCTTGGGCAATTAGTTTTTAAGGAATTTTTTTTAAAATAATAAATTCTATCTTAGTTCTATAGACGTGTCCAAATAAAATATTTTTTTAAAATTTAATGAATAATGTTGGTTTTTTTCTTCTGAAAATTGAATATTAAAAAAACTTAATAAATTTTGTGAAAGAATATGTAACTAGACAGTGGTTTCCAAGGCCAGGACTTGAGTCCCCTTGAGACTTGAGACTTGTTTGACAGTGGATAAGTTCAGAGTTTGTTAAACTTGGGTTGAGCTAGGCTGAATAGTTTACAGAAATTTTCTAAAATAGTTGTCATTTTTTAAGTCTCTGAAACATAACTCTGATTTGATGTCATTAAAAAAAAAGTTGTTTAACCCATACACTTTCATATTTATCAATATTCTTTTGTACCTTAAATTAGTTGAAATTTGGGATAACGTTTTAGTAATGATAATAATAATAAATTGGTAATTTTTACAGCGCTGTTTCCAAGCAAGGAGCCGGGCTCACAGCGCTTTACATGGAGATAATAACATACATATAATAATTTAAATATACATTATGTTTCCTAATAACCACATAAATAGCAATAAAATACACATAAGCAATGTTAATCATCAAAAAGAAATGGTGTTTCTTTAATTTTGAAAATAAATTTTGAAAAGATGCGTTTTAAGTGCAGTCTTGAATGACTTGGTAGATGAAATACTCCGGATGTGTAATGGTTGAGAATTCCATTGTTTGGGTGCACAAAAAGAGAATGACCTTTCGCCAAATGCGCGTGTCTGCAGGAGAGCGTAGCTAACAGAGGCGTAAATAGATTTTAGGCGGCCTTGGCTAATTTATTTTTGGCGCCCTTTGATATATTGACAAGTTTCAGCTTTGCGAAAAAATAATTGAATTTCTCTAATTTTATTTATGACAATAGATCTCATTACGTATTCTGACAGTGACAGTCATACAACGTGAATATAAAAAATGCATAAGACAAGAATAATACTATTTGCAGTTTATTATTTACTAAATAATACCAAATAAATTGGTGGATAAAACGGGATATTTTTGCGTGATAGAGGATACACCTTCCCTCCCCTCCCCCACTTTACTCCCTCGACAGTGGGGATAGTAAGATATTTCTTTTTAAAAGAAAGACTGTAAAATCATATTGACATTAATTGCATTAATAAGTCCGGAAAAGGCTACAAACATAATAAAAATTATTATAATGGTTTAAATGAAATATATTTCAATATAATTAATTATTCACTTTTTTGTTATCGAGGATAAAAGTGAAATACAGTCGGACCTCGCTAAGTCGAACTTCCCTAGGTCGAAAACCTCCCTATATCCAATTAATTGTTAGGTCACGGCTAAATTCCATAATAGTAATGTATTTTAGATCTCCTTAACTCCAAGATTTTTACCTTTCAACCTCCCTTAATTGAATTTTCCCAGGCGTTCGTGTTATTATTCTGAAAATAAATTTCAGAACACATGTGCCGTAGAGCCACGTAAATGGACGTAAATTCGTATCTTAGTGCAGGGGTCGTCGGGAAACTTTTGTCTGAGAGAACCATAAACACCACATATTTTGAAAAGTAATTCTGTGAGAGCCATACATTATGTTTAAAACTAAAAATTCAAATAAATGTGTGCATTTTGTGTAATTTCAACACTAAAAGTACAAGAATTATGTCTCTGAATTCTTTTTAATAACATTGTTATGCAGTTTTTTTTATATGCAATTAATATGTAGATCAAATGAATCTTAATAAACATTTTTTTTTAAATCGAACATTCGTCTGAGAGCCAGATGCAGCCACCAATAAAGCCACATCTGGCTCGCGAGAAATGGTTTCCCGACCCCTGTCTTAGTGCATTCCACGAGGGACTTGCAAGTACAAAAAAATGACAAAGACAAGAAAAGGGAGTGGTAACTAATTCGCGTCCCTTTGCTGCATGCTGTGACTCTTTTTAAAAATTTTAAAAGAAAAATCTAACTCCCTACAATCCCACTGTGGAGGGAGTAAAGTGGGGGGGGGAGGGAAGGTGTCTCCTCTCACGGGCTTGTGTCTGCATGTCAAAGCAAGTTGGCATCCTTTCATTATACACCGCCTCTCTTTCCTGTCAAGCCTACTAGCCAGTATTGCTGTTCCCCCACCTCTCAATATCTACATTGTCCTTAATCGGCACCTATTACGCCATTTTCCCTAACTCAAAAACTCCGTAAGTCGATTCTTTTTTCGGGTCATAATGAGTTCGACTTAGAGAGGTCCGACTGTAATTATTTAAATTCGTATTTAAAAATTTAGAGATTTAGTAGCGCCCTTTTGAGCTGGCGCCCTTGGCAACTGCCCCGATGCCAACCCGTTGTTAAGCCACTGGTAGCTGACGACTTGGTGAGTAGACTGACAGAAGCTCAGTAAGATAGGAAGGACATGAGTCAGGAAAGAAGTTGAGACAGAGAACGGCCTGTTTGTAATCATTTCGAGCTTGTATGGGTAGCCCATGAAGTGAGTAAAGTATAGTGGAGTAGCATGGTCATGTTTTTTTTTCTTTAGAACTAATCTGAATTTTGACATGTCTGTAGTTTTTCAATGCATTGTTTTGGTGCACCTGACAGAATGGAATTGCAGTAATCCATACGAGCTAGTACAAGAGCACAGACTAGAGTTTTTGTTGCACTAACTGTTAAGTAATGACTGATTGAGCTGATCTGACGAACGGCAAAGTAGGCAAAGCGACAATAGTGATTGATGAAGCTGTTTTAAATTCATTAAATTCATAAGTGTAAAGGCCAATAATGTAGACACATAGGAGCAATGTTTCCTTTAAGGTGCGCGGTCGCACAGATATTTGATCGATACCGCGCAGCAACGTTTGATAAAGATATGTATCTGTGTTTGTGGTGTAATCATTTTGTACACAAAAAATTAATTCAATGCACCTTTGCACACGAGTTTATCATTTCGCCCATGGACCGACATACTTTAGAGGGAACATTGGATAGGAGAAAAACTTTTTTTTTCAGTCACTCGCACGCTTTCGACGACTTTAACATCTGGCTCCAACACTCTCAAATAACAATCAGTGTTGGGACATTCTTTAACAGGGAAAAATGTGACTTTTGTTGGTAGCGCGCCTGTAAGCGGATGAATATGACGTGATCCTTTTATTGTTCTTTATTTATCACAGTGACTCTCACGGTGGGCGAACGGATAGCATTGTTGGGAGGGGGAATAGACAAGGATGAAATGGAAGGCACTTTCAGGAATCATTGACTAAAATCATTCCGTATGCAAGAACAAACACATACAAGTTTTCCTTCTTCCCGTCCGGAATTCGGGCGTGGAATGGGTTGCCTGAAGAATCCAGGAAAACCAACACTTTATCAACATTTAAATCTCTAATAAAAATGCAGGACTAAACACAAACCATAGATAAGCGTAGGACGAAATAATCTTCTGTATAGAAGGAGCGTCTGTAAACAGATAAGATAAGATAAGATAAGATAAGATAAAACAATTATTTGTGCCACCCTAAGTGAGTCCTGCTTTTAGCGCCCCCCTCCCCATTACAATAAAAATATTCTGCAGTTTTCTGAAAAGGACATTCTCAGTAGCTCCTATGTGAACGTCAATGTGTAATGCCTCCTATATGAACGTCAATGTGTAATGCCTCCTATATGAACGTCAATGTGTAATGCCTACTATATGAACGTCAATGTGTAATGCCTCCTATATGAACGTCAATGTGTAATGCCTCCTATATGAACGTCAGTGTGTAATGCCACCTATATGAACGTCAATGTGTAATGCCTCCTATATGAACGTCAATGTGTAATGCCTCCTATATGAACGTCAATGTGTAATGTCTCCTATATGAACGTCAATGTGTAATGCCTCCTATATGAACGTCAATGTGTAATGCCTCCTACCTTCAAATTTCTAGATATTTTATCTATTTGTCATGGTGTTTAAAGTTGAAATGCAATGCATTGGCCATATTTAAAAAAAAATAATTTTTTAATAATAAATAAAATTAAAATAAACTTACTTACTTGGTGTTCTCTTGGTCCTCGAGTACTTCATTTTACCGACTCGCAACTGACTTTTAATATATACCAGAACCAACGGATCAGTCTCAACCAAATGTTGCGTTATAAGCGAGTATTTATGATGGATATCCCAATGAGGCATTGTGGAGGATAATACGTTTTTGACGGCGTAGGTCGCTCTAGTTAAGAATGGCAGAGGCGGATGTGGTCCTAAGTTCGAATGTATGATATATATTTAAAATAAGTTTATATATATATATATATATATATATATATATAATATATATATATATATATATAGATATATATATATACTGTATGCATACATATTAGATATTTATTTTGTCCCAGGTTTAGTTTTTTCCAGTAAATGTTTCAACTTTATTGAAAACGAAATAGATGTCTTAAATACAAATGTGGAAATATTGATCTTACAACAAAAATATCACGCCTATGATTTATATTTAATTTTTATTAAAATTATTAATTTATGGTTATAATTATTTCGTTTTTTATGTGTTTGTGTGTAACATAATCAGTAATTCTATTGATTTATACTATATATCTATTTAACTTTTTACATCTATTTCATATAATTTTTCAAACTATTAAAAAGTTTTATAACCAAAAAAATATAAATTATGAGTTATTTTAAAATAATATATAGTTATTGATTTTTATTTATCCATTGAATATATGTTTTGAGTTTATTCATCCACATTGAGCCTCAAGGTGGCAACGAAAGAGCTATTGAAAGCAGTCTTGATTATGGTAGGGAAAATCGACATTCACGCTCCAATAGGGGCCGTCCATAAATGACGTCACGCACCTAAAAAAGGGGAGGGGAGGGCTCCACTTATTTCTGACGATGTGTGACGGAGGGCGGGGGTAAAAAATCGGCCGTAATCCTGTGACTTCATTTATGGACGGACCCATGCTCCCTACATGTAATTAGGTCAGACACATGTAGTAAATGAGCTTTCAGTACCAACGTGCGTCGTGCGTTCATCTCATAACTATTAATGCACAAGATGTGACTCAGTGAAATAACAACACGTACCATCTTATTAAAATTTTCAAATCACATTCATTTTCTTAAGACCACCCCAAATTTCCATATGCAGGCATATCCTATATCTCGAAATTCGTTTCTTCTACCCAAAACACATCTATCAAAAAATAACTTCATAATTTTCATTATAATTTCCTATACCTGACCAGCTATTATAAATATTTGCATACTGCAATAAAGATTTGTTAGACCTTATCTTGTAGGCAACTGCAATGACCAATATCAGAAAGGCTGAGCCCTACAAATAATGTATAGACAAATGATGGAAGCCCAATATTCTTTTTTTTCCTTACAAGATAGAAGTCTAGAATTGTTTTTTAACATTCATGGTCGATCAAAATCACTAAACCCGAAAAGAGAAATTTGCATCCTTTAAGAAATTAAAAAATTTAAACTGAACTTGACCTTAAAGAGCAGGAGACAGACTTCCACTTACATGTTAATGACGCCTGCTCGACAACTGATTTATTTTCGTTATTTTTTTTTAGTTTACAACTGGCTATTTACATTCACTTCTGTTTACAGAAATATTTTCATTAGATCTATATTTTGGTAAAGGTGTGGAGGTTTAGATTTTGTGTATCAAAGCAATACTTAAACAACTTGAATTAGCTTTTTTAGTTTTTTTTAAAAACTAAATATTTCATTTGTTAAATAATTTATCTTTTGAATAGTTTATGCGAATAATCTCTAACCCTTAGATGTCATTTAGTTTAAAACATACAAAAATAAACATGAGTGTGTGCGTGTGTTTGGGGGCGGGTGTCGTAATCATCGTTAAATAATATTTACATGGACATTTTATTTGTATTTTTTTTTAATATATATTTTTTTAGAATAATAATTTATTTGTGAAAAGGCTATTCCGTTTCTCGAAAGTTGATCTAAGGCCCACAGCGTAATGTAATGGAAATATTTAAATATATGTTACTATGTGTTTGATGGAATGAAAGTTTTCTCTTGTTAAAGTAGTTGAAAGGCAAGACACTGTGATAACAATAAGAGTTATTTGTGTGGTAACTAAGATGGTTAATTCTTGAAAGTGATAACAATCCATGCTAACACACATGAAACAATTGAACAAGGATTAAAATATGAGATATGCATTTATTAATTCCAAAAAAGAGACACAACATTGTTGAAAGTTAAATAAATACATTTGAAATACATTTGCTTGCCAGTATGATACAGTTTGTACATAAATTCTTAACATGCGCATCATGTTTAAACACTTTGAGGTTAAATGTGTACATACATATAAAATAGCATTTGATTTTTTTTAAAGTTTAAATAATTCATGGAAGCTTCGGGTCGACATATTGTGAAAGGAGTGACGGGGAGAAGCAGACGTTCAGATTTCTGCCATATCTTTACTCCCCCCCCCCAATACATCAGCGAACCCTAGGATCAGCGTCCACCTCCGAGTACGCTGCAGTCGCTAAGATTGATACCCACTTCGCTGAAGGCGGCGTCATAAGATGCGACATCATATTTCAAGTCTTGGGCGGCTCTCTTCACACCGCAAGCTCCGTTCTGGAAATCTGTCTCCTATTGCCATGGAAAATATAAAACTTTTACCGCCCTTCAGATTTTGCGGGTATAATGACGATTAAATTTCGTCTCGATTTTTAAGGTGATATTATTAATAAAACGTAAAGGGGTGGGTTGAGTTCTTACAATGCGTGAAATAGCTTTATATATATATATATATATATATATATATATATATATATATATATATATATATATATATATATATATATATATATATTAGGTCTCCGGAAATTAGCGATTAATTAATCGATTAATCGTTAAACCTTTTAATCGATCAAATTTAATTTGAACGATTAAAATTTAAGAAATATTTGGAATTTGGAATATTTTGTTTTTTCCAACATTATATATATATAATATATATATATATATATATATATATATATATATATATATATATATATATATATATATATATATATATGTTCGTGGGTGTATGTGTGTGTGTGTGTGTCAATGACACTAAGAGGAGAGGGGGAGAAATGGTGAACACGTTAGAAAGGATCAGTATCAAAGAAGTACACGTGTGAAGAGACGATTGAGGGAGAGAAACAAAAGGAGCACTCACTTCTTGCCAGTAGAGACGGTTAGCTAGAAGGAATGATCTGAAGGCGTCCTTGTGTGACAAGTTGTAACGTTGCACCAAAATGTAGTAGACATAATTGAATATACCAACAGCTTGGAATCTGTAGACATTTATAAAAAAATAATTCACCTTTAAAAACCCTAATGTCATCGGTCAATAATTCGGAATAAAATGTAGCCTATATCAAACCTATTGAACTGACCGGTTCACACAGGGAATTTAATTAATAAAATTCCGTTGTATGTCTGTCACTATCTAACATCCTTATCTAACGCATAACAGTTTAAATTGTAAACTACTAATTACTTCAGAATATGCAAGGACGTCCAAATTATATTGCTGTTACTGGCTTAACCTATTTGTTCATTCCTAATTTAATTTTAAAATTTCAGCTGCCATTTCCTTTTTAAATGATCGTTCCGGAACATACCTTTATAAAATTTACCTAAATTCTTAAATATTAAATTTACGAATGAATAGTTTTTTGGGTTTTTAAAAAAAATAAAATCATACCTTTTCTTAAATCTGAAGGTGACTTGACTTAATAAAATTAATTATAAATCCCAGCTCTTGGGCTTGTGTTTATTCATGAAGTTGAGTTTTTATTTAAAACTAAAATTAAAAATAATAATTGAACATATTATAGGTTGTTGCTTGTTTTTTTTTCTTATTAATTCTTCGCAATTAATCCTGGACGTCTACCAACTTACGGGTTTGTGATCTTGTCCAAGTCGTTGACATTTTTGATGCTCCAGTTGTCACGGGTAGGGTCATCAAAATAACGGAGGGCCAGATTGTTCTGTTTGACAATGTTGGCGCCAAACTTCCAATCGTTGTCAGGAACTTGAACATATGGAGTGAATAACAAGAATCGGGTTTTAATAAGTTAAAATATACGTATGTTAATCATTTATTTTAACCTGATGAACTACAATAGAACCAATTCTAGATAGAGATATAGAAAGCAAGAAGATAGATTTGTCAAACAGAAGAGAGAGAGAGAGAGAGAGAGAGAGAGAGAGAGAGAGAGAGAGGAGAGAGAGAGGAGAGAGAGAGAGGAGAGAGAGAGAGAGAGAGTTGGAGAGAGTTGGAGCTTTTATGGGTATAAAGGATAAGAATATAGTAAACGAATAGATAAAAGATAGGATGAGGTGGAGCAAGATTTAGTGTCAAGAAGAAAATAAAACGTTAAAGAATTGACATGTTACAAATAAGAAGATTGATACCTATTTGTGTATTTTAGGAGAATTTTAAAGAAAACCTATTACTCGTTCTCTTAATACTTATAGTATCTAGTCCTATCTGACTTGGTCTTCTTTCATAAAACTTTATCCGCAATCAAAACACTTGTAACAACGGTTTGAACTCACCAGCTTTGAGGTATGCAGCGAACGCCCTAGCACAAATGTCAGAGTGGGACTCGTCAATGGCCAATGATTGACTTGCAAATTTGAGGTTACCAAGGCTGGCGGTCACTCTGTGGCACAACTGAGGGATTATAAGGCAGACGGTTTGAGCAGGTTACGACAAATGGCTGCGATTCAAGACTATAGTAGGTGAGCACAACGAGTCGGACAAAATCCTTCAAAAACATGGGAACGTTGGACAGAGTCGGTCAGATAACATACGAAAATCTATTGAAGTTGGTCAGATAAAATGGAAAATCGTATAAAGTCGTAAAAAATTTATAGTAACATGTATTGGAGTCAACGTATTTAGCGCCTTTAGTGTTGTAGTGGCGATCAGCTGTATATAACTTATGCCTGATTTCTGATATTAAAATCTGGCTTCCCTTTAATGACCTTTGCACGATGGCTTTTTGTAAATTTTGCACACAGATTATTTCAATTAAGTAACGTCTTGCTAATAATCTTTCACCGGGCGCAATATGTTGAATCGTTGTTGACACCACAATTCTCTCCTCGTTAAAAACTAACCTCGTGCGCGATGATCTCAAGGCTAACGAGTGGGAAGAGCAGATCAGAGCCGTCGCCGATGTAGATGCTTGCTCCATCGAAGAACGAGTTGTCAACGTTATTGCCGAAGTGAACGTAGATATCGATGGGGTCAATATCACTGGGATTAATGTTACCATAATCCTGATGGAATAGAAAAGGAAAACGATAAAACGGTTGTTTTTAAAAAATAAAAAAAAACAAAGCATATCGAGTTTATGGCTTTAAAAAAGAAGAAAACACCCGACAATACGAGTTAATGTATTGCAGAATGTTCGCATGAAATGTACCACAAATGTGATGTAATAATTTGGATTGGTGAAGAGTAATTGTATTAAAAATGAGTGTTGTTTGTTAGTCATTTTTAGTAATTTCATTTTCAGACAAAGAGCAATAGTTAAACAATTTGAATTAGTTGCTGTCAACTTGCTACTGACTTGTTAAAAGTATTAGGGTGGGTGGGGATTGTATTACAAGGGAGGGAAATGATGCTACAGAAATACAAATCAAATAATTTTGATAAAGTGTTGGAATTATTTACAATCCGTTTGATATTATTACATACACCGAGAGACAGCGGGATAAAGCTACGTATAACGAAATACAATAAGATGCCCGCAGATACCACGGCATAAAATGGGATGAAAGAAGATTCAACAAGATACAATTAGATACAATGATATATATAATGAGAGAATGCGACCCATTATATCGTTTTACAATGGTCCATGCGTTGCCATGTGTTTAATGTAGATGCAGCGGTGCAGCTATTCATGATAAAAATAAACATGTTCTCCGCCACGTAAGTTCACATCTCTTAGCCCTTAAATACGTTGTAAATGTTCAATGACTTCCAAGTGATCTAAGATTAATAAAATGCCGTCTACCGCTCTTCGCTGTCTCCACTTACCTGCAAAAAGTCGAAGAACTTCTGACCGTAGTAGAAGGCATCAGCTGCAGGGGATGAAGCTCCGTTGATTGCATCGTTCAGGCCATCCGCACATTTGAAGGACACTGGCTGCAAGGTTTTAAAAAAGCATATTTTTTTATAAACGTGTTCAATACGCGGTTCTCCCAACAAGTTATCATCTTTATACAGATTTCTGTTTTGAGATAAACTTATTTTCCTTTCGATGTAAGGCTTTAATTAATATATAATTAAGATTTAACTTGCACTCATACATGGAAACGTATTTTGTTGCCGAGAATAAACATTTTTTTTTGAAAGAAATAAACAAATGATTTTAGAAAGTGACTAAATTATATTTATATATGCCTACAGTCTTAAGTTGTTGAGAGTAAAGTTTTTTTTTGTGGTTTGTTTTATTAAAGTAAGAAACAAATTATTCTAAAAAGCCACTAAAATATATTTAGGTCTTCAGTCTTAAGGTGCGCCGACACATCGCGAGCAACTTGATGAGATAAAACAATACATGTACGGTTCCTATCTTTTATCAGCACATACGTACTTTGGCCTTTGAAATATCGAAGCCGTTGTCCAGTGATTTTATCGTTATCTTCTTGTTTGACAGAATGCATTTTTTGCCTTTTACCTCAGCATTCAAGCAAACCTTTATTGGATGAAAGGAAAAGAAAAACAGAAAAACGTGAATCAAGTTAAAAGTTTAATCAGTGCCTGAGTTACACACAGTCACGACTGAATCGCAAAAGTGAACACAATTTTTGACATAAAATAACTGATTTGTTGCTGAATTTATAAAAAACAAATCCCCAAATTCTTCTTGCCCTTTCAGCACCCTCAAAAAGTAACCGTGAACTTATTAAGAGTGACAGTTACGAATATCTTATGAACGCTTTGTGGAAATTAGATATGCTTCCAGGCTACAGAAGAGGTCATCACGTGTCGTACTTCATTTAAATGTCATCAATTCTATTATTTTAAATGGCATCCATAAAATCTAGAAATAATTTTTTTTTAAGTTTATTTTTTAAACTTTTTTTTAAACGTTATTGTTTTCATGTGTCTAGTAATCGGAAACAATAAAAGTGATATTTAGTCCTGATTACCTGATTTCTGCCAGGGCCGTAGACTGGGAAAGGATACCTCTGGTTACCTCCCTGGATACTTGGACAGCTCTTGCCGGTTTCCTTATCGAGAACTGAACTGAGAGCCTCTGAACTATCATCAAGCGAATCTTCATTACTCTGAAAAGTTAATTTACAAATACCAAGAGAGGGTGAACCGGGATAAAACGTGGTAATAATTTATCTGTAACGAGGCTGGTAGTAATTTAAAAAAATATGTGACTGATATAGTGGCATTGTAGGTATAAAAAAATCCACAAATTAGTTAATTATTTAAGATGAGGCCGAAGACCAAATAAAACGGAAGCGCGGGTCGTATTTGGCCCGCGGTACAGACATTGAAAACCCTTGTATTTAACTTTTTTTAAAAAAAAGGACATGATTGTGTACGAATTTAATGATAAGTAATACTTTGTGTTTGTTTGTTTTTTTACTTTAAAAAAATAATTAACAGGTCAAATACTGGCAAAGATCCTTAAAGTGCCATTGTTCACTAACATGAGCATTCATTACAAAAGTCGATCAAGCTATGTGCTGTTATGCACATTTATTACGTAATTCGATGAAGTATTATTTCAAAAATTGATGTAGTAATATCTTCTATTTTTGTCGACTCGGAAAATGAAATTAATGAGGCGTCGGTGTGCTTAAAATATTTTTAAAACACTCTTTTCCATCATAGTATTAAACAAAATACTTTCGGCTCTATTTATATTTCAGCATATTTTATTTATTGTAAGGTACATAGTAAAAATTAAACATCTTTAGTCCGTAACTTGGCTGATACTTATCCCAAGTCTCGAAAATCGCAATAGTGGTGTCTGCTTCCCCCCCCCTTCCCCAACTCACATGTAATTCTTATGAAAAACAAACCCAATAAAATTCAATTTTTTTTAAAATCCTGCACTAATAAGTCTCAACGAATGTCTTTTTAGTTTGTTATCTTAATCCGGCTTTCAAAACCTTTTACTACATGGAATATGGCAGTCTTTGGAACAAAAATTTGGACATCCCTGGATGAAAAGAAAACAAAATTACATAAATACACCACCCATGAAGTTGTGAGATATGTCTTACCGCATATCTGACTTTGTCACTGCCCAAAATCACGGCCAAAGTTTGTGCATCAAACAAAACTCTTGGCCAGCGGTTGAATGTTGCTGCAAAGAATAAAAATTCAATATTTATTTTATAATGGAAACAAATATTGCAAATTTACGTTAATTTTTCTTAAAATTAAATGCTCGATTCCCATGACAAAAACAACTAGATCCTTTTTTTTTAAAAAATGTTATGAACAGTCGCTATAGAGTTACATTTCCTTTATTTCTATCCACATTTACCTGCCAACTCTCTAATGGCTTTCAACATTCATCTTCCTGCCTAATAAATTTATTTTACAGCTGTTTTTGGTTTTTTCGCATATTAAATATTTTTATAGTCTATTTCTCAGATATTCCTTTTTTTTTGGACTAGATTTTTCTTAAACATCGCATAAAAAATAAAAATTTAAATTACACCCCCTTTACTGGAATCCGTCTATACGTACGGATAGAATCAATGACTCCCTCGGTGAAGTACGCGACTTTGGGGACGCCGGTAACTTTGTCCACGTGAATGCCCTTGGTTGCCGTAAAGCGGCTGATGTCTTTGGGGGAGACTTTGCCGATGTCTTCACGGATATTTCTGCTGTTGACAAAGTTGGCTGTGGCCTGTTTCAAGTCTTTTTCTTTTACCTGCCAATGAGATGATTTCAAGAGAACTTCTTTTAAAGAAATACAGTCGGGTCCCGTTAAGACGCGGTAGTCGGGGACCATTTGTACCCAGTAGTGACTTGAGTGAACCCCCAACTACGGGGCTATGTGTAAATGGGCCATAATACCAGGACGAGGGTATTTATAATTTGTGTGTGTGTGTGTGTGTTTGTGTGTGTGTGTGTGTGTTTGTGTGTGTGTGTGTGTGTGTGTGTGTGTGTGTGTGTGTGTGTGTGTGTGTGTGTGTGTGTGTGTGTGTGTGTGTGTGTCCCATAACCTCGTGGTCGTAGGGGGTTCTAATGCTTCCGTTGGAAATTTCTCAGGTCTTGGTAGACCTTGGCGGCGCCCATCTCCTCTCCAGGTCAGCGGAGGGCTTTTTAGCAATAGTCATTCATCAACATTTTATTGTGGCTTTAACTTATACTTAACAATAAGTAAAAATAATTTTATAACACTTCATTTATTAGCCTAGACTCTTTAGAAATTATTTACAGGCACAATCTAATATATAAAGCTCAGTTGGTGTTTGTATGTTTGTATGTTTCACTTTTCGACTGTAAGTTCCACAATCACGGAAAAACCAAATGACGGATGGGGACCAAATTTGTCAGGACGGTTCAATTTAACCTGCAGATGGTTTACGTATATATTTTTTGTAATTGTCCTTTTTGCCCGAAAGCAATCAATTTAAAGATCAGAAAATGTTGAGACAAATAGAGAAATATTAAATCTCATTTTGATATTGAACAGCTTCATGCGGACATTCAAAATGAATTTATTTTGGTGCGGTATTTTTTTTCCAATACTTTATTTTGAGCGGTGTGCTTTCAAAAATCTGTTATTGTCAAATTACGGTGCGCACATTTGCGTGTACGTATCTTAAATTGAACTGAGTGGTACAAAGCAGATGCCTTTTTTACGGGTACTATTATTCAAATGGTTAGTAATAGATAAATCTGATAAATAACTTGTCTAAAAAAATTGTAATAACCAGCAACTAATACTGGGGAAAAGGGTCAGCACACTTACGCTACAAAGTGCGGGTATATTTCTTGTTAATTTATAAAGGTAATAATAATCATTTAAACGGAGTTATGTGTAAACAAAATATGTGTTAAAATGAAAGAAAATAGTATGTTGAAATGAGTTTAAGTAAGAGATGGGACCAACATATCAACTTTCTTTTGTTGTGTGCACCATGTCGCTTAACTGTTTTTGAATGTAAAAATTACATAAAGAAAAAAACTTCAGAATGTGATTGTTTAAAAAGCAGACAGCCGAATTCGAATGCATCTTACGTTGACAGACGTGTCCAGGTTCTGGATGGTTGGAATATAGCCGGAGGCAGAGCCGGTGAAGTAGCCGTTGGCGTCGGATGTGGCTTGTATGGTGAAGACCCGGACTCGTAAGCCGTTATAAAACAAATCCAGACGGTGCCTAGTCAAACCTCCTGGCAAGGCTTCGGACAAAACATCCTTTAAAAAATCAATTTTAAATTGTTATTTCGGGCAAGGCTTCCGACAAAACATCCTTAAAAAAATCAGTGTAAACTTTTATTGCAGGCAAGGTTTCAGACAAAATTTGTTTAAGTAATTCAAATAAAATTCTTATGAAAGGCAAAGCTACAGACAAAAAAAACATCGTAAAACATTTTACGGAAATTTTCTTAGCTTGTTGTAAGTTTATGGTGTAATGTTTTATACTCCGATTAAAACAAAACAAAACAGCAAGAAAGCCCAAAACTGATTTTCTAACTATTACAAATATTTATATGTTACGCATTTATAATATATACTAGTGTATCTATCACCCGTCAAAAATGACGGAAGTTTTCAAAATAAATACACATCAGATTAAAAAATAACTTAATACAGAACTTTCATTTATTTTTTTTATTTATTTTTATTTTAGTCATTTATTTCCCTATTGAACAATTTTATGCTGACGTTCGAAATGAGTTATTTTTTGGTGCAGTAATTTGGTGCGCTGCTTTCTAAAATTAGTAGCGTCGCGGACAGACAAACGGGACAGACAGACGTGACATACATTGCGAATTATGTATATTGATAGCTGGGTTAAAATATGTCTTCAGAAACTATTGAAGTAATTTTTTTTTATGTTGGAGTTCGATTGTCATCTGAACTTTAAGTGTTTTTTTTAAACTCACATGAAAATGTTATTGTCCGCAGGGAAAAAATGCAAATTTTACCCCTATAAAAACAACATTGATTCGGTCATTTTAGGTTTAAATGATTAACTATCCAGAAAATAGCAAACGAAAATAAATATTACTTAAGCCATATTGATTTCTTTATAATATTTGTACACATTCTCCTCTGTAATTGATCCTCTCATTGTGTGGCGGACGAACTTTGATATACAAACAAACTGAATAGAAGGATTCATACTGATCATATAAAGTAGCACAATAGTCAAAATGTACCTCTAGAGAAAAGGGACTTTTCAGGTCCAAGGCTTTAGCAAGGGCATCTAATCCTCGTAGTTGTAGTGTGGGTGAGATCAGCGTTTCAACCGCCTTAACTCCTGGGGTTTCACTAAGTGATCTCCCCTCGACTATCCCGTTCATGCAAACAACTAAAGAGAAAGAGGGAAAATAACAAGTCTTTCCAATAGCACAAAATCCCGTGTTTTTATGTGTGTAAGGAAGAAAGCGTTACTCGTTAAAGAAACAAAGACAAATTTTACAGCAAGACACAAATAGGTATTTTCGAAATATTTCTTTTTTCAATGCAAGCAAAACAAATGTTCTTAAATAATTGTAGACTATTGTTAATCAAGTCAGTGCGTAAGGAGATCAGACTGGCTGATGTATAGAAGAGTGAAGGTAAAACAGATGGACTCTCTGATAGACAGCAAGACATGCATATTTGAAGATGTGTAGTAAGTCAAGCAGCAGGGCTGGCAGCTAGTTGTAATGAAAGGCGGATACAAATTATAAAGCAGAAAGGCAAGTTGAACGCAGAGTAGAAACTCGGGCAGAAAGACAAGAATGAACGAAAGAATATAGAAAGCCGTGAAATAGATAGGCCGGAAAGAAAGTCGGTATAGAAAAGTGGAATAGAAAGGAGGAATAGAAATGCATCAGATAGAAAAACGTGATACATACGGCAGGATATAGGAAGGCAGGATAGAAAGGAATGACTTAGAAGGACCATGAGGCATCCATTCTTTGGATACTGCTAGAGCTGAAAATACGTGAAACCTTTTTGACAGGGAAACAGTGTGTCAAGTTTTTATGTAGACGGATAGAGAAACAGAAATAGATAGCCAGTAAGACACGCAGACAGAATTAAGACAAAAGGATTATAGTTCTAGAAACTGTGAATTATGTATACACAAATTATGTCGTAACATTTACCCAATGCAAGGAATAGTTTCATCATTTTAGCGATGAGTCTGTGAAAAGGAAAAATAACATATTAATAACATATTAACACATATAGTTATAGTAATATTCATAGTAATTATTAATAATAATAATGTCTGTTGAGCTTGTTATGTCACGTTTTTAAACAAAGCACCTTCATTATTAAAAACTAAACAAGGAAAGAAATTTCCAAAGGATTTTTTTTGACAAATTATTTACCATCAATTTTTTTTAATTCGCTTTTTATTGTTTTTTTAAATAAATTAATCAGAGACATATATACAATTTCGAGACTAGAACAAAATGTATTTTAGGTTTATTTCATTGGATGAAATTATAACCATGAACGCCTTACAATCGTAATGATTATTGAAATAGTCTTACTTTTTTCAATCCTAATTAGAACGAAGTGCCTTCTGTGTTACAGGACTCGTTGTCAGTTCCGTAGCCAGTTCCGTACTTTTATACACAGCCAAGCTCATGGGCTGGACCCCAAATGTTGCTGTAATGCTTCATTTTAGTTTGACATTCGTGGCCATTCAAACGCTCTCTTCCAGCGATGAGCACAATAGATGACTCGCTGGTCACGGATATATTTTTTTCCTCTGAATCACGGACGAACAAACGTGAATCCTTTGATTTATCCAAAACAAATGACCCCCTTAAAAAACACGTAAAAATAAAGGTGCTCGTTAAATTAGGATCTTACGTGTTTACAGTCAGCCTCGGCTGTTTATCTCCAGCTTGATGTCTCGTAGATAAGCATCTCCGTCGTTTTTCTTGGTGGACCGCACAATGATGAGACGTCATAGGGCAAGCAGCTCGGTGGCATTTCCGATGGTTTATTGGTTCTGCTATCTGCTATAATATGACGCTTTGTGTTTTTGTGTAGCAACGACCCATTGATGAGTTATGAGACAGGCTCCTGCTCGAACCATCAGTGCAATGTAGGGTCAATGTTTGAGATGCATAAGTTCTTCGGGTCTCACGTTAGGTTTTTCCTAGGAATAACCAACGACTTGAGAGCTCTTTGGATTTTTAAAGATCATTTAAAACCACAATACACTTTTGAGATTTTGTAAATTGAAAAAAGATTACCTTATGAAACGCACATTTGTACCTAGACGCTACACAGATTTCACCTTCCGCACAGAAGACTTTAAATAATTCTTAATAATAATTGTAATAATAATTAAAAAATAATAAATGAAACAACAATATTTGTTAAAAGACTACTAGATTATAGCGAGTGCCAGAAGATAACCCCAAAAGTAACGTCTCTGCTGGTGTTAATAAATAACTGAATGAGGTTTATCATATGGTTAGACGCATAGTTTAGTTGTTTAATTTGTATGCTTTCATAAGTAAATTTTTGTACTTGTGGCACAGCTGTGAAATGTGAATGCGAAGATTGTTTAAAAAAAACTAATTTAAAAATAAGTTAAAATGTGTATTATTTACCAAAAAGCACCATGCATAGTTAAAAGATACCCCCTCCCCTCGTCTTCACAGTGGAAGCTGCTGTCCGCTGTCACAAAGTTGTTTAATAATTTTAAACTAATTTGTTTTACTTTTTAAATCCCTTATATTAACTTCACCGCCGTCTCTGTCTTGGTCGGGCAGGCGGAAAAACAAAAGTAAAAAATGACCCCACTTCCCGTGCTGCTATCGAGCTGAAAGTTTGCACATAGTCTCGTGTCACCTAACAATGCATGGTATCAAAATTTCAGATCGATCGAACGTACCGTTATTAAATTAATGCATTTTTAGTTTATCTATATAAAACTATATGAAGAAGTCGCTATTGTTTACATTTTACGGGTCACTTGACTTCACGCCAGCCATCGGTGACAATATCTCGTGTTTTAACCAGGTGGAATTCACTCAGTTTCAGTCTGTAAATGTTTGTCGCGTTGGAACATAATCAATACTTTCAGATCTGTCTCATATATAAGGGATTTAAAGTCAAAAACTTTGTTTTTACGGGGTTGTTTTTTAATATCCTTTATTTACTACAGTAGCGTAGCGTGGGTATCTGTCGCCCGGGGCAGAAGCCAGGTTTGCCTCCTCCCCACCCCATCACTTCCAGTAAAATGTGGATTAATAAAGAAAATACATTTTTTATCGGAAAATAATAACAAGAACACTATAATATTGTTATAATAAATAGCTTTTATTTCTTGATTTACAATTGACCTTTCTGCTTTACTTCATGGCATAATCTTTGAAATATCAATGTTGTCAGCCATGTCATGGCCAATAGCCAAAATAGCTATAGATTAGTCAATTGGGGGGTATTCATTGTTAATCGTAATTAATTTCTGTCAAAGCTGGCATTAATTATGGCAGTTGTAAGGAAAACTCAAAGTACAGTGGAACCTTGGTATACGTCCTTAATCCGTTCCAGACCCTTGGACTTATACCAAATAGGACGTATACCGAACGTATTTTTAAATCCCTTATATTAACTTCACCGCCGTCTCATTCGTCGTCCCTCGTCGTCCGCCCGCGGTCGTCCCTCGACCGTCGTTCGTCCCGCCCGCGACGCCCGTCCACCCGCGGAAAAAATGAGTCGAAAATGACCCACTTCCAGTGAAGCCATCGAGCTGAAATTTGACACACGGACCCGTCTCACCTAACAATGCATTGTATCGAAATTTCAGATCGATCGAACGTACCGTAATTAAATTAATGCATTTTTAGTTTATCTATATAAATCACGATTTACAATGTTTAGTCGTCGTCTGCTAGAGTTTTGACCTAGTTTTATAGCCAAGGGAGATAATTTCGGTTTCAGTCTGTAAATGTTTGTCACTTTTGAACATAATCAATACTTTTAGTTATGTCTCATATATAAGGGATTTATAGTCAAAAACTTTGTTTTTACGGGGCTGTTTAATAAAATCCCTTATATTAACTTCACCGCCGTCTCATTCGTCGTTCGTTCGTCCCTCGACCGTCGTCCCGCGGAAAAACAAAAGTCGAAAATGACCCACTTCCAGTGAAGCCATCGAGCTGAAATTCGGCACACGGACCCGTCTCACCTAACAATGCATCGTATCAAAATTTCAGATCGATCGAACGTACGGTAATAAAATTAATGCATTTTAAAATCCCTTATATTAACTTCACCGCCGTCTCGTTCGTTCGTCCCTCCCCCGTCCGCCCGCGGAAAAACAAAAGTCGAAAATGACCCACTTTCAGTGAAGCCATCGAGCTGAAATTTGGCACACGGATCCGTCTTACCTAACAATGCATCGTATCAAAATTTCAGATCGATCGAACGTACCGTAATTAAATTAATGCATTTTTAGTTTATCTATATAAATCACTATTTACACTGTTTAGTCGTCGTCTGCTAGAGTTGACATAATTTTAAAGCCAAGGAAGATAATTTCGGTTTCAGTCTGTAAATGTTCGTCATCTTTGCACATATTCTGTTATCAATACTTTTAGTTATGTCTCATATATAAGGGATTTATAGTCAAAAACTTTGTTTTTACGGGGTTGTTTATTTCCATAATAAATAGAGGGGAAATTATTAATCCGTTCCCATGAAAAAAAATCATATTGTTATTTACATATTATAAATTTATTGACGTGCTTGTATATAATAATTTAAACACTGCTTAATACTAAAATATATACATATAAATAACTTGAATAATTTTATTTTCTGCTTTCCTGTTATCCAGATCAAAAGCAAATTTTAACTCAAGGGAGCCGTCCATAATAATGACGTCACTCACCGGGGTGGAGGGGGTCACTCATTTGTGACGAGGGGGTGGGGACAATGCTTGAGAACAGTGCATGGTGTAACATAAAAAAACGCGAACCTTTAAGAAAAAAGTTTCACTAAAATATTTGATCGCTTACAATTTATTTAATTAATGACAATTTAAATGGCTTCATGCGTGCTAAGATATTAGAGTGCAGCCTCACATTAAATACAATCTTAGTCAATCAAGTGATTTAAACATTCTCATTTTTAAATAGGATATACGGCTTTTATTTATTTGTTAATTTAATTTTTTTGGGGGGGTGGGGGTGGGGAGTTGCGCGCAGCTTTGTGACGTCATGTTTCATATTTTATGGATATCGGCTAAAATTGCGTGAAGCACGCAGGCAGGTCGTATTCCAAACAAAGGTCGTATACCAAGCAAAATGTCTCGAGCCAAAACAGGACGTATGCCAAGTAGGACTTATACCAAAGCAGACGTATACCAAGTTACCACTGTAATGTTATTATATGAGGCAGGGTAACATTGAGCAAAAATATCTGAATTAATATTGAATAAATCAATTGGGCTCGAATTTATTAATTCAATGTCTGCACGTGAGTTCAGCAAAAGTCCTTGCTTGATAATGTCAATTTTAGGTATTTGCTCTAAATCAGTGATTCCCAAAGTGGGCGCTATCGCCCCCTTGTGGGCGCTGAAGCGATCCAAGGGGGCGGTGAAGGCCACTGGTCCATTTTTTTTTGGGGGGGGGGCGGTGAATAACTGTAAGGGGCGGTGAAAGCATAAAAGAAAGAAGAGAATATTTGGAAATGTTTTTGTTATGTATTCCGCTCATAACGCTTATTTTTTTCTTTGAACCACGTGCTGGACGTTGGTTTGGCTCACGCATACTCACCTCATTTGCATTTAGATATATGCAGTAGCATACTTTCAGACTCCAAGAGCATTTTACTAAAATTAAAGGTGATAAAAAAGATAAAGATTTATCTTATTTTTGAAAACTAAAATAAAAATTTATCAAACAACCGACATTGGCAAAACTCTTTTCAAAGGCAACCACACAAGATTGCGATGGCGTGTATGCTTCTTACAATATTTCGTTAATGATTGCCAAATCGGAAAAACTTCATACTACTGGTTAAGAGCAAATTATACCGGCTATAATAAGTAAAGTAATATGTGTGTGTGTTCGTCGGTCGAGTCGACGAGGACCACTCTAGTCATCCGAGGGTTGCTGGGACTGGTCCTGTCTACGCGTGCGCAGATGGCTGACGAGGCCGATCCTGGCACGGAAGGTTCGGGAACAGAAGGGACATTGGACGAGTAGGACGTCTCCAATAGGGTTGACATCACGGCCTTTCGGGCTTGCCTCTTATGTGCGGCGGTGATCCTATTTGCCTCGCATGTCTTGGCACCTTCGTGGATGGATGAGCGCCAGGTGGACCGGTCCATTGCAGCTCGTTCCCACGTGTCTGGGTTGATGGCAAACGCTTTCAGTGAGGCTTTCAGGGTATCTTTAAATTTATTATGTTGCCCACCGTGGGACCACTGGCCCTGTTGGACCTCACCATAGAAGAGTCTCTTTGACAGTCTCTCGTCTGGCATTCGGACTACGTGCCCTTCCCAGCGAAGCTGGGACTGCATCAGGAGGGTGAAGATGCTGGGTATACCTGCTTTGGTCAGTACCACTGGGTCTGGAATTTTGTCCTGCCACTTTATGCCGAGGATCTTCCTGAGGCTTGTTGTGTGAAAATGGTTCAGCTTTCTAGTATGGCGTTAATAAATAGTCCATGTTTCACATGCATATAGCAGTGTGGGGAGCACCACTGCCTTGTATACTTTCATCTTGGTCTGGATGGTAATGCCTCTTCTGTTCCAGACATTTGGGTACAACCTGCCAAAATTGAAGCTGGCTCTGGCAATTCTGACGTTCACTTCGTCATCGATGGTGGCATGCCGAGACAGTGTGCTGCCTATGTATGTGAAAAGGTTCACTGTGTTGAGTCTCTGGCAGTTGACAGTGATGTTGGGCTCAACGTTTTAGCCGACAAAACCGCGCCGGACAAAACGGCACCGACAAATGGGCTCCGACATAACGGCCCTGGACTAATAGATGGACTTATACGTATAGTAAAAAATACAATCAAATATTATATTCGTATTTTTACTCACCGATTCAGTGTCAGGTTTAGTGCACAAGAAACAATAATAAATTTACAATTTTACCACTTTTTAAATCCTTTATATTAACTCGTGGTGTCTGTTTGGTTGATTGTTTGCAGAAAAAAATTTGGATCGATTTTTAACCCACTTCCTCGTAAGCTAACGAGCTGAAATTTTGCAGGCAGACTCGTGCCGATGATAAAAACGCTGTATCAAAATTTCAGATCGATCGCATGTCCTGCAATTAAATTATTGAATTTTTAGTTTATTTTATTTATCTCTAAGTATCGTGTTAAATTTTTAAGATAGAGTGTCGCGGTGCGTATTATGTTGAACAACATTTCTGTCGCGCAATAAGGTGCGTATTTTATTGACAACACCTTTTATAAACATATTCCTGGTCTGTGCACATTATATTAAGCATGTTTTACGACACATAACTACAATGTTGTATTTTTGGATGGTCTTGCGCTGCGTATTATAATAAACATTATTTTAGTTATGGGGCCGTCCATAAAGTACGTCACGCTATTTTTGACCATTTTTAACTCCCCCCTCCCCCTTGTCACAAACTGTCACATATCTTGGACCCCCCCCCCTAAAGTACGTCACACTTTCGAACAAAAATGTTGTTTTTTATTAACAAAATAATCAAAATTTAATATAAAACAGCGTGACGCCACACATGGCCGGACCCCCCCCCCTTCCCCTGTCACAAACTTTCACACTTTCTTACACCCCCTACCCCCCTCTGGAGCGTGACGTACTTTATGGACGGCCCCTATGTCTCGTTCATAAAAAATTTATAGTAAAAAACTTGTTTTTTACGGGTTTTTTTTAATTAAGGGTGAAAAGGTTAACAAAAGCTTAACAAACAAACAAAAAAAAATAAAAAATAAAAAAAATAAAAAAAAATTTAAACAATTTGTCTGGGGCCTTTTTGACCGGGACCATTATGTCCGGGCAGTTTTGACACACTCCAATAATAATTAGTTTACAATTTCATTAATTCATCTAGATCTTTTTCTAAGATTTTGCTATCTTTTTCTGATTTAATATTTCTAGATCAACTTTAACACTGACAATGTGATTGTTAAAAGTCAACATTAATCGAGAGAATATGACAGTTTCGGTTAGTTAGATAACGGCAGCTCCAAAAAACCAACCCTACAAATAGTACTAATCTACTCTCATCTTATTTTCGCCAACCTTGTTACGCAATTTCACATGTTTAAAAGACAAGTAGACCAAGTGGTGAAATGGTCGTCTCTATGTGCCACAGAAAGTGCCCTCAGTTTCAGCCCCAACAGATCCATGACGAATGACATTCAAACAACACGCTGCCAGCAGTTCAAAAATAGTTATCTATATCTACGTACCCTAGATAGATAGGTTTTCTTTGTTTTTTTATTTATAGGAAAATAAGGTATTTAAGGTGTTTGAGTTCTTTTTTTTTAAATTTATAATTATTAAACATGCATATCTATGTTAATGTAATGTACTCTAAGAAACATGATTTTCGTATTTTTCTTGAGTATAGGTACTTTTTAAAATAACCTTTAGCACTAAATTAATTTCACATTAAAACATTTCAGTCTTTTCGATTTCGTATGAAACTATTTTCACTGATAGATCGCGTGATGCGTACGTTCGGCAGCCGAAGTAAAGTTGATTTTGAACGACGCGATCAGAACCGCACCTGCAGCGACAAATTTTTAACTTCGAAAATAAAACGGTCTGAACATTATAAAGCATATTACTGAATATATAATCTATTCAATTCAAGTATTTAGTCTACATATCATGATTCCACATTCTTGGAGCAGCAAAGGTAAGCCACTTGAATCCTTTATTTAATTTTGTTAAAACAGGGAAAGAGTGAGAATTTTCTCGAATTATTTTTGATTCAAAATTCCACATTATTTAGTATACTTTTTCCTGGTTAAATAATTCTTTAATAATGATTGGCTAATTTTGAAAGAAAGTTACAAAAGTAAGCCAAATGACAATTAAATTGTGGACACGTTCAAAAGTTAGACGAATTTTAGAAAATTTAATGTTCTTTAAAGTTCTTTTATAGTATGACAGACAAGACTTAAACTTTAAAAAATGGCATTCAATTAATTAATTAACTTTTTTTCAATTTAAGGTTTGTTTGACATTCGCCCCCTAGCAGTGGCGTAGCTAGGGGGGCGGTGGGGGTGGTCCGCCCCGGGTGGCACTCATTTAGGGGAGGCATTTATGGGCATTTTAAAAGTACAACCAATACCGACAAACGCCCTTTTTCTTTTGAAGGGGGAAAACCAAGGTGAAACAAAAATATTCTTAATTTCGAGTCTTAATTAACGGATTGGCACAACATTTGTTTGATTACATAGTGGATATTATAGCTAACGCAAACCGTTCAAAAATGTTTAAAAGCTCAAAAAACGTATCCTTTTGTTTGGAAAACTAAGCGGTATTAGTCACAGATGACGCTTTTATAAGAAAACTACCCAAAAAACAACATGGCCGGTCCGAATGGTGTGTGCTATTAATATCGCCACGACAGTTTCTTGGAATTTCGACTTCGCAGAATGATGTGCGAACAAGTACTTACATTGCATGATGGTTCAAATATTGTGTTTAACTTGCAAGTAGTAATTTATATTACGGTTTCAGTTTTCAGTAAGTTATTAAAAATTAAATGTCTTTAGTTTTTATTGCTTTAAAGTAGCGCACATAATTTGTGTTTTTCATTAAAATACGGTTATTCATTAAACATGTTACGCATATCCAATTAAAGTACATGTAATAGTAATGTGTAAATAATTTGAATTCAAATATTTTATGGAAAATTATTAAGATTTATGACAAGAATATGCAAATATTCAAATTTCTCTGTTAATAAACACCACAATAGGCATAATAATTTCGAAAAAGACATATTTTAAACTTTCAAGCGTCTTGGAAAAATTGACATCTGAAGAAGTAACTAGGAAAACGAGATCAGATGCTGGAATTTTACTCAATTCTATGCAGTCTTTTTCTCTCCTATGTTATCTCAATTTATGGGAACCCGTCATTTTTTAAAATTAATGCAAAGCCATTGCATGGAACAAAGAGATGTGCTAAGACAAAATGCTGTTATATCAGCCAAACAATTTGTGAAGAGGTGGACATATCAACTGAAAGCCTACTTAGGAGAAAATTATGAGTAGGGGAAATTCAGAAGACGTGGTTCTGTCTTTAAAACAAGAAGTACAAGAAGAACTGTTTTTTTATCAATGGATGGATTTATAAAAGAAAAGAAGAAAAAAACTTTGATGAGTTGCATTTCCTTGCAAGAAAATATTCGTATATAATACCATGTAACCTACTAAATTAAGCATTTGAACATCAAATAAATTACTTTATTGACATTGACAGTTCAATATGGAAAGAAAAAGGATCCAGGTTTTTATGGCTGTAACTACACTACAAGAAGAGGCATTATGTTAGAAAAACGGGGGAAAATACACCTTTGATCTATTAAAATTTATTCAACAGTACAGATTGGAAAATTCTGTGCCCAACATTGTAATTTTGCTATGAATTTTTTCAGTGTTGCTAGTTGTGAAAGGAGCTTCTCCAAACTGAAGTTGATAAAACATTATCTTCTTTCCACAATGAGCGATTAAAGACAACAAAATCTTGCAATACTGTCCATAGAACAAGATATTACAAATAATTTAAATTTTGATAGCGTAATACACGATTTTTCTATTATGACAGTTAGGAAAGTAAATGTGTAAATATGTTAACATACTAATGTACAGAGGCGCAACTGGGTTTTTGACGCCCATGGCTAATTTATTTTTGGCGCCGTTTATTTAAATAAAAATTTAAAAATTAGAGATTTAGCGGCGCCCTTTTGAACTGGCGCAGGCCGGCGCCCTTGGCAACTGCCCCAATGTCAAGCCGTTATTACGCCACTGCTAATGTATACCATTTCTTTGTTTGTTAAAAAAAAATCATTTATTTATAAATACAACATAAAAGAATAGTAATAGTAATTGGTAATGGTTTTTTTTTGGGGTGTAAATTTGGAATATGTTTTGTCTCATGGGGGGGGGGATCTGCGAGTTCAGTAACTTTCTTGTGGCCTTTTAAAAAAAGTATATTGTATTTTTATAAATGTGTATTTATAGGTATATAATCGTATGCGGCCTCTTTTATTACTGCATACATAAATATGGCATGCAATGGTAAACATGTTCCCCACCTTTACTTCGTTTCAATTACAATTATTTATTCATATTCATTAATTTTTAAAAACCATAATATAGTCGACCAAGTGGCCGTCCATAAATGAAGCACGCTATTTTGGCCAATTTCTAACGTACTCACGAAAGCTTAGACTCCTTCTTCAATAAGACGTCACAAAGCTGTATTTTCTGTTTGAAAATGAACATGTTTCAAATTAAATTGTTGCCATTTAAGTATGTTTTAGTGTAAGGCTGCATTCAAATATCGTAACACGCGTTTTACATAAAAGTCATTAAATAAAGTGTCAGTAATCAAATATTTAAGTGGAAATTTATTTAAAGTTGCGCGTTTTGGCGTGACGTCACATTGCTTAAACACCTCCCCCCTTCGTCACACATCGTCACAAACTTGTGACCCCCCCCCAGGTGCATGACGTCATTTATGGACGGCCCCTCAAAAAGGGCGGCAAAGTGGAGACCGCCCCGGGCGGCAAAACTTCTAGCTACGCCACTGCCCCCTAGAATAACAATGTTCTAAGTTGAGTTTTTTATAAAAAATGAGTTATTGCCGCTGGGATATTGTCCATGTTTCAATCTATCATAGCACAAATTGTGAAAGGTGTATTGTGATACAATTTTGTAGGTAGTAGAAAATAACAAGGTCCTAACTAAATATAGGTCTATCAAAATTCACATAGAACATTATTCTAGGGGAGCGAATGTTGGGAACATTGTACCTCTTTAAATAATAACTTTTGGCACATGTATGTCATTAAAGAGCACACGATGAAAGTGAATGAAATTTAAATAAGAAAAAAGCAGTGAAAGTAACTCAAACAAATAACTAAGTGTTAAATAATAAATGTTGCGTTGATCATTCAAAGTAAATTATTTAATATTCTTTTTTTTTACATCAAACCATTGCAATGAATCTCTTCAATATACAAACAATTGCTCTATATTCAGGAGAGTAATAGGTCACAAATGCAAACAAAATATAATGTTTAAACAAATGTTAATCCTTATATAAGAAAAGGCAATGTTCTGTCCGGTCATCGATAGCGATTGGTCCCTCAAACACATATGACTCCTACAGCCAATCATATTGAACACGTTTATGCGGACGTTCAAAACGAGTTATTTTTGGTGCAGTATTTCTTCCAAGACTTTATTTTGAGTTATGCGCGTTGGGATTGATAGTAAATCTGATGCTACAAATAATGAAAAACACAGAGACATTGGTGGAGCGGATTGGTCAAGATTAGTAACACACACACAAAGAGTGCCAATAATATCATATTTATTAATAAACTAAACAATTTACTTCAGAATTTAAAAAAATAATTCATCATTGCAAGTTTGAGCATCAAACTTTGGGAAAATCAATGAACTTTACACAAACAATGATTGTAATTTCCTTAAATAAACATTTAATAATGTTTAACATCTAATAAGAATGCAGGACTAAACACAAACCATGGATAAGCATAGGAAGCAATATTCTTCTGTATAGAAGGAGCATCTGTAACAGATAAGATAAGATACGATAAGATAGAGCCCTGAGCCCTATATAAATTGCTTTCTACGTGATTTCATTGAAGCAAAAAGATTTATCGTTGATTCAAAGTCAACGTTCTCAGCTAGATCACGTTCGATTGAAATTAATGCCAATCCAGACTGACGTTCGTTTGTCATTGTTGAGCGCAAATAATTTTTGATGAGTTTCAATCTACTGAAACTTCTTTCAGCAATAGCACTGCTAACAGGAAGAGTCAAATAACTTTTATAGAGTATTGACAATTTCGGGAGACCTGATGCCATGTGTTTTTCAGCGAAGAATGGCTGTACATTTTTAAGTTGTAGTTCACTAGAGAATGAGAAATATACTGATGCATACAAATCTTTGAAGGTATCATATTTCCTGATTGCTTCTTCAAGGTTAATGTCCTGTTTGTAAATTTTGCATAAACTTCGAAAATAATCTTCATTTAATATTCTTCCGACATTTGTGATGGATCAATACAATAGAATTAAGTAACTGTGCCCCAAAAGTCATGAAGTCGACTATCTATTTGTATTTAAAGTGTATCCATGATAGTGAAGTACATTTCAGATTTAAAGCGTGTGGTTGGATCAACAGCCATTTTATCTCTGCTACGTTCGCCTGCCATGCTTTTCTTTTTTTAAATCCTTTATATTAACTCGTGGTGTCTGCGGCGGACCGACCTTGCTTGCTTGCTTGCTTGTCGCCAAAACTTTTGATCGATTTTTAACCCACTTGCTCGCAAGATAGCGAGCTGAAATTTTGCAGGCAGTTTCGTACCGATGATAAAAACAATGTATCAAAATTTCAGATCGATCGCATGTACCGTAATTAAATTATTGATTTTTTAGATTATTTTATTTATTCCTATGTATCATGCTATTTTTTGAGATAGAGCGTCGCGGTGCGTATTATATTGAACAACCTTTCTGTCGCGCAATAAGGTGCGTATTTTACTGACAACACTTTTTATAAACCTATTCCTGATCGGTGCGCATTATATTAAACACGTTTTACGACACAACTGCAATTTTGTATTTTTGGATGGTCTTGCGCTGCGTGTTATAATGAACATTCTTTTAGTTACGTCTCATACGTAAAGGATTTATAGTCAAAAACGTGGTTTTTTACGGGTTGTTTTTATTAAATCCTTTATATTAACTCGTGGTGTCTGCACTCGCTCTTGCTTGCTTGCTTGTCGCCAAAACTTTGGATCGATTTTTAACCCACTTGCTCGTAAGCTAGCGAGCTGAAATTTTGCAGGCAATTTTGTACCGATAATAAAAACAATGTATCAAAATTTCAGATCGATATCATGTACCGTAATTGAATTATTGATTTTTTTAGATTATTTTATTTATTCCTATTTATCATGTTATTTTTTTAGATAGAGTGTGAGGGTGCGCATTATATTGAACAACCTTTCTGTCGCGCAATTAGGTTCGTATTTTATTGACAACACTTTTTATAAACATATTCCTGATCGGTGCGCATTATATTAAACATGTTTTACGACACAACTACAACTTTGTATTTTTTGATTGTCTTGCGCTGCGTATTGTAATGAACATTCTTTTAGTTACGTCTCGTACATAAAGGATTTATAGTCAAAAACTTAATTTTTACAGTTTTTTAAAATTAAATCCTTTATATTAACTCGTGGTGTCTGGTTAATTGCTTGCTTGTTTGTCGAAAAAACTTTGGATCGATTTTTAACCCACTTCCTCGTAAACTAGCTTGCTGAAATTTTGCAGGCAGACTCGTGCCGATAATAAAAACGATGTATAAAAAATTCAGATCGATCGCATTTACTGTAATTAAATTATTGAACTTTTAGATTATTTTATTGCAATTCACTTTTCTTTAGATTCTGATTTAACATCTAGTTTTGAGCCATTTTCGTTAATAAATGATTTGACATCTACATTCAGAATTTCAAAAGCTTCATCGCTTCTCATTTCAACAAACTTATTTCTTCAAACATCGATCAATTGTTTTGCAAAGGCGTTGCAAGTAGCTTGATAGCACGAAGATAATTTTTGTACAAATAGCATCAGAAAAACAAAATAATATTTTTTTTATATTAAAACAGATAGTCCCATAGCTTCTGGTCTGACACTTCCTTTATATTCTGTTGATTTTCCTGAATCAAGTGTGTCTAGAACAGCAGAGAATGATCCAACAACTGCATGAACTGCATGCTTTACGGCTTGCACATCTTGTATCAGAAAGTCGTTTCAGAGTATCTGCTTCTTGATTCATATTGAGATTTCTGGTGTTCTTTAAGAGTATGTATACGTGGTAAACTAGACGTAAGGAATGCATACAACTTTAAATCTGTGCCAAAAAACAACTGCACATTACTGTTTACAGACTTTGCTTCCATAGTAGCCAAATTCAAAACATGGGCACAACAATTGGGTGGAAGTTTCTTTATCTGAGTTTGAAGGCCACTCTTAATTCCAGAGTATGCCTGTCCTCGACAGAGTGTGAAATCAATTTTTCGCTTTTGTAGTTTCGTTAAAATCTTCTCAGCAAATGCGGCAGCATTTTTATTTTTTAATTATTTTTTTAAGTCCCATAAACGGTGGTCGTAGGGGGTCCTAATGTTTCCATTAGAACCTACTAGGGGCGGTGCTTGGTAGACCTTGGTGGGCGCCCCATCTCCCTTCCAGGTCAGTGGAGGACTTTCTTAGCGTTAGTCATTCCATTTTTATTGTGGCTTTAACGTGGGATAGATCCCACGCCCCTCAGCTTGTGAGGCGAACGCATTATTCACTATCCAGCCGCTGTTTACCAAAGTATAAAAGCCTATAAATCTTTCCACAACATGTCCTGATTTTAAAAAGTTAACGTAAAGAAATTGACATCTGATCAATTCTAGATATATCAATGGTTGAATCAATAATTAAAGAAAAGAATTGTGCAGACTTAACTTAATTATCAATTGTCGCCGATAATTCAGATGCGAGTGATTGATTTAAACCAGATATTACAGTTTCGTCATTTTAAATACGATATTTAGCAAGCAGTTTGGTGTTGATTAGAAGTTTCGTCTATAGCAATCTTTTTTTCTTCTCCTGTGGCACATTTTTAGTGTTAATCGAGGGCGTCTTTAGGGGGCGCCATTTCAGACCCAACAGGGGC
>CALYLW010001510.1:129964-146990 GCA_944989445.1 Ampullaceana balthica | reverse complement strand
AGATGTACAAAAGTCCTCTTGAGGAATTGATATATTTAACAGATGTACAAGAGTCCACCTGAGGAATTGATATATTTGACAGCAGTACAAGAGTCAACCTGAGGAATTTGATATATTTGACAGATGTACAAGAATCCACCTGAGGAATTGATATATTTGACAGATGTACAAGAGTCCACCTGAGGAATTGATATATTTAACAGATGTACAAAAGTCCACCTGAGGAATTTGATATATTTAACAGATGTACAAGAGTCCACCTTAGGAATTGATATATTTAACAGATGTACAAAGGTCCACCTGAGGAATTTGATATATTTGACAGATGTACAAGAGTCCACCTGAGGAATGGATATATTGAACAGATGTAGAAAAGTCCACCTGAGGAATTGATATATTTAACAGATGTACAAGAGTCCACCTGAGGAATTGATATATTTAACAGATGTACAAAAGTCCACCTGAGGAATTGATATATTTAACAGATGTACCAGAGGCCACCTGAGGAATTGATATATTTAACAGATGTACAAAAGTCCACCTGAGTAAATTGATATATTTGACAGATCTTCCAAAGGGGCCGTCCATAAAGTACTTCATGGTATTTTTTACCATTTTTGACCCCCCTCCCCTTGTCACAAACTGTCACAAATCTCGGGACCCCCCCCCCTAAAGTACGTCACACTTTTGAAATTTCTTTCTACACCTAATTAAAATATATAATTTAATACTCAAAATACACTTCACTATTAAACTGTATTAAAATATAAAATTTCCACTTAAAAGTAGAGATGTACCGGATTCAAAATCCGGCCGGAGCCATTATGAAAATATATAAATTAGGGCCCTACCGCCTGCCGATTTATGAAGTGAAATCCTGCCGGAGCCGAATCCGGAGCCGGATTTGTACAAATAACCGTATTTCGGATTTGCCAGAGATGCAGCCGAAATTCGATACACCCCTACTTAAAAGAACTATCATATTACTCAAATGACTTTAACAGTAGAAAAGTTAATTGTCAAGAGTGGTCACAGTTATTCATTGAAATAGTAACTCAATCTAGATCGAATTTGAAAACAAAAATTGCAAAAATTAGACTTGAAAATTATACAATACACATCATTCATCTGCTACCTTTTCATTTACATGGGTGAGATCAAGTTTTAGATAATCTTCCGAATATGCAATATATTGGCACAGGATAAGAAGTAGTTTAGCGAAACTTGACCTCACCCAGTGATTAAATAATAAAATTGAAACAAAACAATTTGACTAAAAAAAAAGAAAAATAAGACTAGATTGACAAACTATGTTACCAACTCTTTTGCTCTTTGAATCTGTTTATTATGGTCATTTGAATGATGTTTAAAAAATGTTCACTGGACATCATTTTACCATGATGAAGTAAAGTGATCATCCATAGTTACGACTGACATCAAACTTTCACCATCATCATTTCCTGGAAGGATAGTTGCAGACAGATCAACTCGTCCTCATCTAGCCACTCAACTACCTCTGTATGTGCATTTTCTCTTCTGGCAATAACTGCCATGGATTCTCTTTGCCTTCTAGAAGCGATTCTTAAAGGACGGATGCGTTTTATCTGAGTTGATTTGTGAACAATTTGGGTGTGCACAATCTCCTGAGCCCGAGCTCTGTGTTGTCCTGCATGTTTCTTCAACAATGTTTGTGAGGCAAAATATAAGTGACATACTTTTGCAAAGTCGATCAAGTAAGCAGGTCTGCAAAGATGGACGATAAAGATCACATGGTTGTACTTTGAAAACTCCTGTTGAGAATCTGCATGTGCTCTTTCTAAAGCGTTAAGCGTTACGTCCATCAGTTGTTTGGTTAATTGTGATTAGAGGAGGAAAGAATCTCGAAGGTAAAACGTTGAAATATGAGCTTCGTACTTCGTCGCAACCTTTTATGTCCTGATATTTCACAATTTGAGTGAAATATTGGCTGATGCGAGCATGATTGTCAAACCATTCCTCATCCTTCAATATCTATCCTTCTGCATCCAATTCAGTTGCACAAAATTTTTGAAAAAATATTTTTCAAGCTATTTAAATTCTAGTAAAAATTTATTTAAAAAATAAATTAGAATTAAAACATAAATGTGTGACATCACACATGACCGGACCACCCCCCATCCCACTGTCAGAAACTGTCACACTTTCGTACACAACATCCTTTTAATAAAAAGTTTATTTTATTATGACGATTGTTTTTTAAACGATTGAAAATGGAATTTAAAATGACGTAAGAAATGGAGCGTGGGTTGGGGGAGTGGGTTTGAGAGAGCTCCGCCCCAGATGGCTTAATTTTTTTTTGAGACATAGTGCCTTTTCATCCAAATCTATGCAGTGGCTATGGAAAGAGGGGCACCTTAAATGCCCCGCCAGTGGTAGCGATTACCTTAATTTTGACACTGAAATTCGCATGGTTCTAACCAAAGATTACATTTCTGGTATTAAATTAGAGAATGCAAATTCGGAGAAAAAAGTTTATATTCAAGAGAGGCAGTTTAAGATTATAAATTTAACTTCAAGTGTGATTATTGGAGAAAATGGTTAATTTTTTTGCCAAAGAGAGTTAAACACTGTGATAAAGAGTTTAAGTTTTGGAAAAGCAAAGTAAAAATTCTCGTAAAGACAAACATTAACACGAAGAGAAGGCCGACTCGCAACTTTTTTTTGTTATTGTGATACAATTTTAAAAGATAGAAACTTACCAAAAAATAAAATGTCCACAGAAAACGAGGTAATCTTGAAACCTTCTATGTTTTTATTTAAAAATTCTACTTCGTAGATTCACGGACTCATTCAATTTTGAATTTAAATTAAACAACCCCCGTAATAAAACAAACCCGTAAAAACAAAGTTTTTGACTATAAATCCCTTATAAATGAGACATAACTAACAGTATTGATTATTTTCAAACGCTACAAAGATTTACTGACTGAATCTGTCTTAACTCAACATTGCTTCATAACCCAGGGTGGCGGGGGGGTGGGGGTGGGGGGGGAGAGGGGAAAAGTCTGGTCTTCGATCGCTTGACCGAGCTCAGCGTGACACGTAAAATGTAAACAAAAGCACGCCGGTACTTCCATGGGTCGCCTCAACGCGTCAAGTCAAACTTTCACGTGGAAAAAAACACAAAAACAAACAGTGAATTTGAATTACATACGCTATATAAGGATAAACTAAAAATGCATTAATTTAATTACGGTGCGTTCGATCGATCTGAAACTTTCATACGATGCATTGTTAGGTGAGACGGATCTGTGTGTCAAATTTCAGCTCGATCGGATCACGGGAAGTGGGTCATTTTTGACTTTTGTTTTTCCGCCCACCCATGAGATGACGACAGACAGACAGAGAGACAGAGACGCCGGTGAAGTTAATATAAGGGATTTAAAAACAAAGTTTTTGACTATAAATCCCTTATATGTCAGACATATCTAAAAGTATTGATTTTGTTCAAACGCGACAAACATTTACAGACTGACACCGAGTGATATCCCCTGGCTTTAAAACCAGGGGAAGGGACGGGATGGGGTGTGGATATCGACGAGTGGCGTCAACGCGTCAACTCAACTGGCACGTGAAAGAAAAACAATAACAAACCGCGAATTTGAATTACATATGTTGTATAGAGATAAACTAAAAATGCATTAATTTAATTACGGTACGTTCGATCGATCTGAAATTTTGATACAATGCATTGTTAGGTGACATGAGCCTATGTGCCAAATTTCACTTCGATGGCATCACGGGAAGTTGGTCATTTTAGACTTTTGTATTTCCACACGACAGAGATCACGACAGAGAGAGATGACGACAGAAAAGATTTTGAAGTTAATATAAGGGATTTAAAAATGAAGTGCAACTTTTGTCAAATTGTCATGTAACGATTGCCATCCGCCCGTTGGGATTTATTCAAGCGTAGTGTGTGTTCTGTGTTATGTTAGTGAACGCTTTTTGTCCCCATTACGCTTATAACGTATCTGACGATGATGGTTTATCCATGCTCGCATAACATGCTCAAAGTAATATGATGTTCAAGACCATAAGAACGAAAATGCTTTTAGTTTTCCATTAATTTTTCTTTGTCCTTTGTCTATACTATTATCCAATGGCTGCCACAAAAATTCATCACAAACATAGCTTCAAAAAACATGTGGGGAAAAAATAGGTTTTAATACGATGTTTTCGATATTCGTAAATAAAGTGTTGGTTTACTGGGAAACAAAAAAGAGAGAGAGAACAAACCAAAGGGCCCCGAGATGACGCCACAAGCTGTGCTCAATGACATGAGCCCATTGGAATGCGACTTTAATGCAACTGGAATGGAAGTGCCCAATAAAGGAAATGGACACATAAGAAGAATGCATGCATTAATGTGAACGTTAATACGATATCTACATTGAAAATAAGTATTGTTTTTGTTATCTAACAAGTTGTGCTTGTAAGCTGACTAGTTCATGGAGTTGTGGATGGAATATAAACATATTATTTGACGAGGGGAATAAATAACTGAAGTAGGCAGCACACTAAGTCTCTGCGGTGAAAGATCCTAGGGATGAACTAAATCACGATATATCTCGGGGAGAAACACATCAAGATCTGGGGAGGACTTACCTGAGTATTTTAATATCTGGGAATGAAATATTTCAGGAGGAAATAACATTGGACTTTTATTTAGGATGCAACGTTAATTTATTTTATGTATGTGTGTACTATTTTTTTTAAAAATTAAAAACATTCAGAAAAAATGCAAATGAATAAGGTATTGTGTATAGCTCTCCTTACTAGAATGAGATTAACTTCATATATGTTTTGGGAGGTGGGGACACAACATCTGATCTCTGTTGAGTGGGTTAAACAAATTCTTACACACTTAATTCACATTCGTTTAAATTCTTTTCAGATGATCGTTTATTTCCTCTTATACAAATATATAAAGACACAAGCCCTCACATGGAACCCCGAAGGCAAGAGAAAAAGAGATCGTCCCAAAATGACCCGGAGAAGGGAACTGGACACAGACACCAAAATGAGCGGGCACTGCTGGGGTCAGATAGAAAGATTGTTGCAGGACCGGGATGCCTGGAGAGCCTTTGTTCATGGCCTATGCCCCAGATGGGAAGAAGGGCGGTGATGATGATGATACAAATATATTATCTTCTATTAAAATAAAACACGACCAATAATATATATACCCGTCGACACGGTTATTTTAAAAGTTGTGACGTGGAACAAGTCATCAAATATACACAAAGCTGCTAAAAAAAACTCTACTGGGAAGTGATTTTTTTTTCCTTTTCTTTTTTGTATTTTCTCACACGATTACAGAGCGTGCTAAAATTAACTTCGGCGCTATTCATATTTACCTGAATGTAGTCTCTACCGTGAAATTATTCAAAAGTAACTCGTTACAGACAGCGTCATTCTTCATAAAATATGTTTGTGAGTGTCTTATTTCTGTGTGTGAATGGGGATTAAATGATTTTGTTAGTTGAAAAAGTAAGTTTAGTTGTCATCATCTAAAGCTCGCAGACAAAAGACACCCTAACCCTGACACATTTATTTTTGACACAAAAATATATTTAAATATTAGAAAAAGTGATTGATTCTATCTTACCAGTGACATCTTTCTTGAAACAATGTACATGTATTATAATTTCATTGCCTCCTAATAAAAAAATATTTCATAATTATTGCAAGAGACATAGGAAAAGGGGCATTACTGTTTACCAAATAGATGCATTTTTAACTTAAGAAAATGTTTTGTTTAAAGGCCCCCCTCCCCCCACCAACATCATAGAACACCGAGCTCATAAAAATATATCCTTTAAACTTTTCAAAACAATTGAAACGTGTGCATTTTAGGAATAAATTATAAATTTGGCAGTAGAAACATTTACATATTTTAGGAAAGTTCCTTTATTACTTTTCTCAATCTCTTATATGGTTTTTATTTCATTTTGAACAATGGTTTCCAAATGGTTTTAATATTTCAATGTTACAATCTAATAAAGGACGAGAAATTTGCCCCCCCCCTCCCCCGCCCAAAAAAAGTGCTGCCCGGGTCATTTGCCCACCTTGCCCCATTCTCACTTCGCCACTGTCAAGGGAATCAACTCTTTGACAAAACCAACAATCGTCCATAGTGAGCATGTTAACAAACCGTGTGTGCGTGTCCTCGGTATTCCACCTCATTGAAATCTGTACGTGTGCGTGATGAGTTGTTTTTAATGGTCAAATTTTACCTTTGAAAAATCTTTAAAACATAAAGAAATATGAACGCATGATTTTTTTAATCAACAAAATTTCTTTACTTTGTGTATTGAGACATTTACAGAAAAATAAAAAGAACAAATAAAAGACGTACAGACATACATTTATTTGAAACGAAAACTAATACCAACGATTTTATATTGTTTGAAAATATATTAACATTTTTTAAATATCAATGAGTTAATTATACATCTCCCGAAGTACAATTAATATTGGAAATTTAAAAAAATTAAATTTTTTAAAAACCTATCGCTTCCAAAGATATTATTTCTTCATTATTTAGTACAATAAATTATTAAATAATTATGTACATGCATAATACATTTATGTATCGAAAAGCGTATAGTAATTAAATTTTTCAAATTAAAATTTAAAGTCAATAGTAGTAAAAGCAAGCAAAATCTTTTTACCACTTGATTTCGAAACATGCGAGAAAGTGCCTTTTTAAAAATAAAAGCCATATTTAACAATTAAATAAAAAATTATATATATCTATATTAGTACCACTTAGCCTCTAATATTGTTTCAGGTTTAGTACATCCTATTTAATAAAAGCCAATGTTCCGCGCGGTCATCGATAACGATTGGTCCCTCAAACACAGATGACTCCTACAGCAATTCATATTGAACACGTTTACGCGGACGTTCAAAACGCGTTATTTTTGGTGCAGTTTTTCTTCCAAGACAATATTTTGAGTCATGCGCGTTGGGATTTATAGTCAAAAGCTCTGTTTTTACAAGTTATCTATTTTAACTATAAAGAATAGTATTTTTGACGTGATGCACATGTATGCCGGTCGAGACGGCTGTTGGAGGGGAGTTACAACATGCCACCGAACGGTGGCGGAACGTCCTTGGAAGGGCTTTGTTGCTCGTCTTTAAATAATACGTTTAATTTTATATGCAGTTTAAAACATGTGACATATATAACATTTTAAAAAAAGTTTTGTTTAAGGCAAAAAAAATACTTATATATGTGCAAAAAATTTAGCCTAACTGTAAATTTAAAAGCTATACAAATAAAAGGACGATATATCAATCAAGTATATCGTTTACAGTGGTACCTCGGGTTAAGAAGCCTTAGATTGCGAACAATTCAGGTAACGACCAATACTTCGAAATCTTTTTGTCTTGTGTAACGACCATTACCTCGGGCTACGAACGAAGGCGAGTGTGTGTGTGAGAGAGAGAGAAATAGAGAGAGAGAGAGAGAAATAGAGAGAGAGAGAGAGTTAAAGATAGATTGAGAGAGAGAGAGAGAGAGAGAGAAAGAGGGTGAAAATTGCAAGATTTGATGTTCTAGACTCTAGACAAAGATCGTGAGCATTACTAACAATAAATGGTAACATGTACACGATGTAATTTGGTGCTTGCCTAGAACTAGTGGCTTATTTTTGAAAGCTTGTGCCGACTGGGTTTCATCAGCCACACTATATAGCTATAAAAGCTTTTTTTTAAAGTTAACACTTTACCCGTGATCGCTTGTTGATAAGAAAGATAGGCTAATCTGATTTTATTATTTTACATTTAACTTATTTATTTGTTTTCTTTGTTTCAAACGTGAAGTACACACTTTCTTTGCATATAAGAATTAAAAAGGATTCTCTCCCCTTGGTATAGACTGTCATTTTTTTCCATTGAATTTAACGTGTCAGGTTACGAACGTTTCAGGTGATACACCGAGTTCCATAGCGAATTAATTTCGTAACCAGACGTAAAACTGTATATGAAATTCGACTATTTTCATTTTCACTTAATTAGATTATTCTCATCGCATGGGGCATTTCTGTATGAACAAGCATGAAAATAATTCCAAAATATTGAAAACAATAAATTTAAGCTATACTATGTCACTGATACAACAGTACACCTTTCGGTATTATTAATGTTGTTATACCCACGTTGGTTGTTTTCAAAACACAATTTGTGTATTTTGTATTTTATACAAAATATTGAAGCACCATGAAAGTAAAACTAAAACTTAGGAAAAGAATTTTAACAAAACACTACCAGAAGCCAGAAGCATTACCGGAGAATATTCAAAATTGACAAGAGTAGCACCATTTGTTAAATCATTAAACCTAGAAAAGCTAAAGGATAGAAGAACACAGAGCAAATTAGCAATAATGAATAAGGCAATTAATTATAACTTGGAAATACAACAAACCGATAATCTAATTATTCCACTACAACCCTCAGATATACACAGGGATAAAAACACTTTTCTTATTCCGTATGTTAGAACAAACACATACAATTTCTCGTTCTTCCCATCTGAAATTTTCTTCTTTTAACGCTAAAGCTTTCCCAAAACCCAACTAGTTCTGATAATATGCTTTTCATTTTAAAAACAAAAAAGAATAACTCTATTAAAACTGTTTACAAGCAAATTTGAATAATTTTTTTTTAAATTCTTTAAAAACCCGGCAAGTAATGGGCTGTTGTGTTTTTTAATCATATTTCTTTGAATCAGCTTTGCCTCCAGGAGCTGTCATCGTCCAAAATAACTGTTTAAAAAATTGCATACACATCAGTCTCATTCCCCTCAGGCGGTGGAGAAGATACTTCTGACCCGCTTAGTGAAGCAATTCTTCTCCTGGACTCCCTTCTGTGGATACAATCAATGAAACTTGTCTAAGAAGCTTTTATCGTGTGTGAAATTCACAATAATAGAACTTGCACGGGAGTTGTTGCTATATTTTAAAGTTTAAAAACTGCCCTCTTTATTATTTTCAGCAGAAATAAATGTGTATTTGTAATGAATATGTTGGGTTTATTTCAGTGCGACACTAAATTTAAAGTGACGCTTTCATCTCTTTCGTAATGTTCAAATCTTTTTCTTCAGAAATGTCATGTAAACATAGAACAACAAAAAATAATTAATATAATTTATTTCAATTTTAAAAAAAATCATTATTAGAAAATTGTATGCATTTAAATTTATATATATTTTTTTTGAGAATCGTATTACTATTTGTACTATTTGTCGTTCAATTAAAGGATAGCTGTAATCGAAGAGATCTGTCGGAATTTTAAATGAAAATCACTATTACCATAATTTATTATATATATTTTAATTTAACATTTCAAATATTTGTCTGCTTCAGTTTATTATCCAGGTGCATTTATTTCTTTATTTCTTCTTGTCTAGTCTTATATATACAGACGCTCCTTCTATACTGAAGATTATTGCGTCCACAGACCATGCAGATCTTTTGGCCAGTGACGCAGCGTTCACAAGCCCGGACTAAGAGGGTTCCACGCATTACCCAGCCGCCTTTATTTCCTTAAATAATGTTAAGAACCCATTCGGAGTTGATTGCACTCAGGGACACCCTCGGTCCCGGGAACAAATCTCTGCCTTCCAAGGGATTCGAACCTGTGACCGTCGGTAAGCTAGCCGTACGCTAGCCGCACGCTAGCCGCTCGACCACCGTGGTAGGGTTTGAAAAATAAAAGGAGGGGTCAGCAAATTTTTCAGGTAGAGTTTTTTTTTAAAATGACAACTAGAAGAGCGTATGAAATTGATGTGAACAATTAAATAATTTCATTTATTCAATGGAAGTCTCCAAAACTACTCACCATTGAATATGTCTGTATTTGTTGCATTTTCATTTCTCTGTAATTTCATGGAGTCACTAATCATTTTTGAAATCTTTAAAATGTCTGCCTCCGTTAAATGTGACCTTGTTTGATCATGCGCTGCATACGCTGAAAGAGTGAGAGGGAACATCTACAAGATCTGTAAAGCTTTTTTTTATTATGTCATTTGTCACCTATATATATATTTATATTAGTGCTTTGATAATTTTTTTAATGATTTAGAAGAGACACAAATCATATGTGCAAATGAAGCAATGAATATTACGCTTTAACAATAGACGGAATAAAGCAACTTTCAAGCATTTGCCTCCTTCAAACTAGGGATATACCGGATTTCGGCTCCGGCTCATCCGGAATCGGACAATTTTTACAAATCCGGCTCCGGCTTTGGATCCGGTCCAATTTTTGCGGGATTTGGGCCAGATTTGGCAATAGTACAGTAGCACTTCCAGTAAAGTATTTCTCGCTGACGTAAATAAGAATTTAAAAAAGAAAAAAACCCCACTCATTTTGAATTTTAATGGTGCATTACTTCATGACTTTGTGGGACTTGAATACAATGGTACGTCAGTATGTGGCTGCTTTGGTATAAGTCCAAATCGGTATACGTTCTGTTTGGACACGAAACATTTAGCTAGGTATACGACCTTTATTTGGAATACTATCCGCGTGCTAGAACTTGTATGGGGTCAACCATAAATGACGATTTTTTTGCCAATTCCCCCCCCACCCCCTCGTCACACGTCGTCACAAAAAATTGCTTCCCTCTCAAATATGACGTCATAATTGTTCGCCAATCCCCCACCCACAATAAAAGCCATATTTCTTATTTGAAAATGACCCTTTTTCAAATCCCTTTAAGTATGTCATTTAAGTATGTTTTTAGTTAAGTGCAAGGCTGCACTCTAATATCGTAACACGCGAGAAGCCATTTGAGACGTCATTAAATAATTTTTTAGCAATTAAAGATTTCAGTTGAACTTTTATTTAAAGTTGCGTGCTTTGATGTGACGTCATAGTTTTTGAAAACAACAACAAACCCTCCCCCTCGTCACTAATGTTTGATCCTCCTCCCCCTAGGGACGTGACGTCATTTATGGACGGCCCGTTTGAGTCAAAATGGCACATTATGCTGCACAATATTCCCTTTAAGCAGATATCTGACCACGCCGCGCAGCAGTTTAGAATTTCCGCACAGTAAATTTTTTAAAATATAGCACAACAAATGGTTTCTGTGCAATTTTGAACACGAGATTTTATACTTTGCACAAGGACCAACGAACCTTAGAGGGAACATTCATCGCGCATGCGTAGCATGTATTAATGAATGCAAACCGCGCGAAACTAAAGTGTGTGAGTACGGCAGTTGCTACCATTCAGTGAACAATTCGCGCAATAACTATAAACTGTCACTGTTGTTGCTAGTTGTAACTGACCTGCCAATTTGTCAACAGTTAACAATGTGAAAACTAAAAACTGAAACTGAAAACTACAGATTAAAATTACTAAATTAACATTATGTGCTTATGTATTGTGTTTCATCTTGAACTTATGGAACTTAATATTACTTTTTCTAATGTTATTATTTTACATTTCATTGATTCAATATGAGTATACGTCATCTTGGTCATGTCTATAGTAATGAACTGCAGTTATGAACAGTCGAGTGACTCCACTCACCTAAGTCAAGTGATTTAGTACGATATTTTGTTTTTTTATTTGTAAATCCGGCCGGATTTCAAAAAAATGAATCTGGTGCACCCCTAATACGAACACATATTTTAAATAAAACATTTTTGAGTACATTTACAGTAGAGGTTACGAACTAACATATCATTGCATTTCGTTTGTAAATATTCTAAACATTAATTACCTTATAATATTTTAGACAATAATCACTAGGTTTCAGTATTAAATCTAAGATTTGAAATAATATTATGGGTAGAAATACGAATGATTTCTCATTTTTTAAATAAAAATCCTTTATATTAATTAACTCGTGGCGTCTGCTTGGTTGCTTGCTTGCCGCAAAAAAAATTGATAGATTTTTAACTCACTTCCCTGTATCATATCGAACTGAAATATTGAAAGAAGACTCGTGTGACGATAAAAATGATGTATAAAAATTGTACATCGATCGCATGTGCTGTAAATAAATTAATGAATTTTTAGTTGATCTCTTTGTAGCTTGTCAATATTTATGCTAATCTGTCACGCAGTGCGTATTATTTTGAACGCGCGGTGTATATTATATTGAGCATACTTTTATAATATTTTCCCGATCTGTAAATGTTTATGCTAGTCTGTCACGCGTTGCGTATTATATTGAACATAATCAATACTTTTAGTTATGTCTCAAATATAAAGGATTTATATTAACAAAAAAACGTTCATTTTCGGTTTTTGTATTATTAATCCTCCAAATGTAATATTTTAAACATCAGCAGTCAAATTTAAAAATGTTATGTCTACTAACCTTCACCCTTTAAAATCTGTAACTCTTTAAAAAAGCTGAGAAATAAACGGGAAAAGTATTAAAAATACAAAATGAACATTATTGCTTAGCAAAATTTAAAGAAGTTTAAAAAAAATAAAATTCTCTTTTTCATTAAGCTTCATTTTACCTTCCATTTTGTATATTATTCAGAAAATGCTTAGCTGAGTGTCTCTCAAAGCTTTTTAAAATATCATCGTTTTCAGACTCATCATACAATGCTTCGACAGACACATCATTATACAGCTCCTCAGGGGTGCCTGCAATTAAACAAAAAAACCCAACACTTAAGCGTTAATGGAATTTCAGCGTTACCTAAAAGTATCTTAATATAAATACAGACAATGCATTTTATAAAATGATTGTGTTTAAATATCTAAAATAAAAATAAAAACTTAATTTGTATAAAAACATTACCAAAAATGTTGCCATACTTATATGACATGACTATGTAGATATACAAAGCTAGTGCATAATAAAACATGCTCAGTGTCCATATTTAAACGGGAAATGTACGATCATAAGACAACCATTAAGAGATTTATTTTCTGTGCTTTATTAAAGCTAAATAAACATATCAAGTCATGATATGAATAAAACATGCCTGACTGGTTATGTGAATCTAATAAGACCAACATTTAAAAAAAAATATTTTGATACTTAATATATCAGCTGTTAGTAAATATTTACTTAAGACTGCGCCTAAAACGCGGACTCAGAAATAAGTTTGTGGCAGTGTTTGCCCCAAAACATAGCGCACGACCCCGCCCCCTCTCTCCATCGCTCCAGCACCCACAACATTGTGGGTGGAGCGGAGTGCAACGTGTTTTGGGTTCGAGATTACAAGATGATTGGCAGGGACTGGATGCGAAATTTTTAGTGTCGTCGGACTGGACTATAGGACGGGAGACATTAGGAGCAGATCATGAGGACATGAGTAAGGGAATGAAATACTTCACGTTTTAATGTCTTGAGGCAGGGGTGCAATATGGAATTTAACTCACATAATTTGGGCCAGCTTATATAAGGAGAACGAAATTAAAAGAACAACATGCAGAGAGCTTAGGGACAGTGGTAGGGCATAAGCTGTAGTGAATCTGTACATTTGTTCAAGTTAACCAAGAGTTCATTTACTTAGTCATACTTAGATATAAGTAACGGTGTTTACCTTAGAACAGACAGTGAAATAAAAGTTTACAAAATATAGTCCTCGCGACCTGCATTTATTCACTCTTTAATAAACTGTGTAGTTAGTTGCTGTAATACCATTTTGCCACCACCCGGCTACGTATAGATCTTTGCGTAAAGTGTGTAAAAAGTAAGGACAAAAAATATAGCCTATAATGAAAATAAGTGCTCACTATATTGTATTTACTTTTTGAGATCTGAAAGCTTTAAAAATAAGACTTTAAAAAAATTAACTCTCAAGGTTAATAAAACGTTACCTATTTTAGCAGAAACAACAAAATTGAAAACTTTATTATTCCATCAAGAAACGATCAAATGCAACGAAAATTAGATGATTGTTGACTAAACTTTACATGGTAGGAGCAGGTCAACGATAAAGATGTAAACAAAAATAAATAATTTAGATAAGGGGCCGTCCATAAAGTATGTCACGCTATTTTGGACCATTTTTACCCCCCCCCCTCACCCCTGTCACAAACTGTCACAAATTTCGGACCCCCCCTTCTTAAATTACGTCACACTTTTTGAACAAACATGTTGTTTTTTATTAACAAAATTATTAAAATTTAATATAAAACATTGTGACGTCACACATGGCCGGACACCCCTCCCCCCTGTCACAAACTGTCACACTTTCTTACACCCCTCCCCCCCTCTGGAGCGTGACGTACTTTATGGACGACCCCTAAGCTGCTTAGGCTGAAAAAGAAATGCTGCGTGAATGTATGAGTTAAAGCTGCCCCCATTCATCCAACCTTGTGTCTGCTCATTTACGTGCCTGTCTGTCCATTTACTAATCAACAATTTAATACGTTTCACCTATTAAATCTAATGATTTTCATAATAGTTATAAATGGAATCCACAGTTAGGATTCCTAGCAATCTTGAATCCACTTTTGGATGGGTCAATTTACCAAAGTTTCTGCCCCCCCCCCAGTAGACAGTTGTCGATCAAAGCATAATCTAGTAAATCAAAGGTACTGTTCAGGAAAAAATGATTTTTTTACTATACTTAAAAAAATAAAAACTGCAAAGTAGCCTTATCAAAATCCAACAATTCTTAAAACATAGATATACATCAAATTCCTTTACCTTATTAAAATGCTCTTACCAAATGGATTATTTTCTTTTTTATGTAATGCAAAATACAGAAAGGTAAATGGGAATAGAGGGAATTTATTGGACGTGTACTTCATCGCTAGTTGAAATCGCTGATAATGCCAGACAGTGTTCTTTTTTTCTCGGTCTTTGCAATGGCTGTGCTATATTAAGAAATATAATGTGAAACTAAATTTTATTTTGTAAGAATTAACAAAATATATACATTTTTTAAAATGTCACTCCACAATAACTTTTTCATCTTTCAGATTTCTAAAAATGATTCCAATTTTCAATAACACAATTTCCTATAAATAAAATTAGATGACTAAATATCCAGTTATTAAATTATAAATATGAAAACATTTTTTAAAAAAAAATGATAATTAAAATTTTAAACAAAGTTTTCAATAGATAACAACAAGGTAATCCAAAACCTATAAAAAATATAAGTATTGTAACATAGTTTTGTAAATCTCAAAAGTAATTTATATTGCATTATTTATTTATTTATTTATTAGATTATCAATGTATATATTCCAAAGAATATCATTGATATCCTTGTAAGCACCGTAAAGGGGCATGCGCATTCCGCTGGCCTACTGGGGGTCATAAAGGTGCATGCGCATTCAGCTGGCGTACTGGGGGTGATAGGTGGAGGCAGGGATTTGTCCCGGGGCTAATGGTGTCCCTGAGTCCACCCAGGTCCGAATGCGTGGGTATCTGACACTAGTTAGGGAATCAAAGGAGTTTAGGCATTGTGTCACACAATCCCCTCTTACCGTGGCCTATGAACGCGGCGTCACTACCCAACATACCGGCATGGTCGGTGCGTTCTTAATCAGAAAGCAGGATTGAAATTTTGGTACATTTATTTTAAAAATTCGTACTTACAAGTTAAGAGTTGTACTTACTTAAACAATGAAATAAGAAGGTTGAAGAGTAAAATTTGTACAATGAGTGCATAAATTCCAAGCATTATTGGAACCATATATCGTCCTACTAGTGAAGGACATCTTGTGTGTTCATAACTTTGATACAACGTTGAATTATTCGTACAGTCTTTTCCTTGAAAGAAAATATTTCAAAATGATATTGAATGTGGAAAATAAATAATACATTGGTTTCAATTAAATATATCAATGTTTAATTTTGTTCAATGGGCATGCATGTCATAATTGTGAAGCAAAAAAAATAAAATTCTCTTTATCTACACTGAAGAGCCTCTCAAATAACATGATTGTGTTTGGCGAGTCTTATGCTCCACAAGGTGTATTAAATATGTGACTGAAACGGATAAGGGGGTTGATGCGTTTAGAAATAGTTTTACCAGATAGCATTACTTGAATGCTTGTGTTTTCTTTTGAATTCTAGTTAAGCAAATGGAAATTTATGCATTTTCACAGCCTATTATTTGGTTGGGGATCAGTGTCCACAAGTATACAGGCAATTAAGTTACCATCACTTGATAATAAACTACGTAAAATTCCCGAAACAAGCAACTGAATAAAAAATATGTTTATGTAGAGTAGCCCGCGAAATATTTTAAAAGACTACAATTAATTTAAAATCTTAACTGAAATAGATTTCAATTAGATGTGGTCACTACGTCAATTCATTTGCATATGCCATATTATTATTTTTTAATACGTTCCGCCACCGTTCGGTGGCATGTTGTAACTCCCCTTCAACAGCCGTCTCGACCGGCATTACATGTGCATCGCGTCAAAAATACTATTCATTATAGTTAAAATAAATAACTCTTAAAAACAGAGCTTTTTGCTTTAAATCCCAACGCGCATAACTCAAAATAAAGTCTTCGAAGAAATACTGCACCAAAAATAACTCGTTTTGAACGTCCGCGTAAATGGCGTAAATGTGTTAAATATGATTTGCTGTAGGATTTATAAGTGTTTCAGGGACCAATCGCTATAGATGACGGGACAGAACGGACAGAAAGGACAGAAACTTGCCTTTTATTATATAGGATGTGTTTGTGCGTGTTTTTAGTGAAAATATTTTCTAATTTTATTATCTAAAATCTAAATTCTAAACCTATCCTTTTCGTGTCTTTAATATTTGAGACGCTTTACCCATTCCCTATAAAACAGGTTTTCATAGGTGTTGATGTAAATCAAATTATTTCATTTTAATATAAAGTCCAAGTGAAAGCTAATAAATTTATAAATGTTTAAAACAAATTCTTCAGTTTTGACCTCTCGAATTGAGAATAACACACTTAAATTTAACATTTTAAATTTTTTAAAAAAATTTTTTTCGCTAGGATTTTAATTAAGTTCTTTTACATCAGAAGGATAATTTTTACTTACAAGATAA